>WBNH01009048.1:251649-297779 GCA_013401255.1 Urocolius indicus
TATCCTGCAGTTTCTTAAATGAAGCATTAGCTTGACCCATGAAGAATAAATAAAGACTCTCAGGAGGAGGAGGACCTCTATCCTGGCCAAACCCAGGAGACAGCCAAAGATGGACTAATTCCTCAACATAAGTAAAGAAAAAGAATCCTTATAAATGGCTTACTATAAGAATGCCTTACTTCACTTGCTCCAGGCTTTGGGGTAGCAAAACTTCCTCAAAGACTGCAGAGAGGCAGAAGCTTATCCATAAACTTTAAAAAGAATACCAAAGATTGGTGAGGATTTACAAATAGCTTACCCATAGGAAATCCGTGTCAGTCCATCAGGAATCTAAGCTTTTTAGAGTTTGTATTCACTATATTTTTTGCTTACATCTCAGCAGAGATCTTTGGCTTGGTGAGTCATTTGACCCACTGCCACTGTCTTCACAATAATACATACTGTTCATTTTCACAAGGAAGACAGCAAAAAGCAAACACTACTTTTCAGGTGGCCCTGACTTTGGAAGGAAAATATACAACTGGCAACTGCCAATTATTTCATCTTTTGTGCACATTTCCCTCTGAGACACAAACAGTATCCACTGCAGAGCATTAGTAAGCTCAAAATGTCCTCATTCTTTTGATCCATATGCTGCCCAAGGAATTTAATTAGAAGACATTTTTTTGAACAATTTACATTTGCAAGCATCAAGTAGACAAGAGAGATGAGAAATAAAAGAAAAATACATGTTAGTGCTAGTAAAAAGAAAGCAGAAATGATCCATAACCTTTACAATAACAAATAAATATTACCCATTTTGTTTGAAAATTGCAATACTTCATCATGGCAAATAATCACCTGTCTGTGTAAAGTGACCAGAACAAAAGCTCAGGACCAGTCTGGGCATTTCCTATGTTCTCAGTCAAACATGGTATGTAAGCATCAGTTCAATTTTAAGAATGTGTACAACCCTGTTGACTTCAAAGAGATATAAAAACGGACAGAATGTATGTTTTGTCTAACCACAGTGGTATTATCCATTTGTTTACAAGTTTTCTTGGATATAGATATACCTAAGCAAAACATGGTTCTCAAATCCATCCTAAGGAAGATTGTTTTGAAGTACAAATTTGTATTTTGGAAACTCAAACAATCACATCATTGCCAATTAAACCTGCTTGTTTATTTTATCATGCTGGTTTGCAACAGTAATAATGTTTTGGGGAAAAAAAAAAAAAAAAGAGTTACAGATGAGCCACATCACAAAATGCACTTTAAATCACAGCATATTTCTTCTTCTTGAAGCAGCTGCCACAGCTCACAAGACAGGGATAGGGGTCACTCAGTGCAGATGTCTAATGACAACTTCAATTTTACCAGCCAGGAAAGAGTTCATAAACTAGTCTCAAAGACATAAAGGTATAGTTGGATTTTAAAGCAGAAAGCCCTTTAGGCTCCGGTTTAGTATTTACTGGGGCATTCAACTACAAGTACCAATGCACTTGGCTTGATACATAACTACATTCTCTCTTCAGGAAAAAGCAAAGGCTAAGTAAACAACTCTAGATATTTTATGCTTCTTCATAAGACAGCTGTGGAAGTAAGATGTTCTAAAATGTCAAGTAAAGATTGAGAGAAACAAGCAGCAGAAAATCAAACTCTATTAGATTAACCATTAACAAAATGCTTAAATTTTCATAGCCTAGCTTCTCAAGAATAGTATCAGGCACTTAGAGTAAGTATACACTTCTCTGCTCTTCAGAACAAAGGCCTATACTGGTTTTGTTCAGATATTGTCACAGCAGTAAAAGTATCTCCTAAATCCATCAAGAAATTTGCAATAGTTTTGCATGTGAATTACAATATGGACAGTGTTGTTGATGAGAAGTATTGGCACAGCAGGAACTCCATAATAAGCCTCAGAGGCAGTACTTTATTGCAGCAATTCACCACAGAGACAAAGAATTCTTGCCATGAAGTCATCTGTCTACAGAAATTTAGGAAAAAAAAGGAAAATGCCATCTTCGCTGAAGCAAATAATGTTCCAAACATAGCAAACCATGTAAATCATTCCAGGAGAGCACATGTTCATCTTCATGAACAGACTATACACTGACAGGTAGATCATTCACAGCACTGTCAGGCAAGTTAAAAGTTCTCTATTCTTTTCCTTAAGTTTCCAGCACTATGCTTACTTCATATGGATGGGTTTGAGAGAGTAAAATAACTCAGCACCAATAACTGCTGCCACAGACATTCTTTTTGTATTACATACTCAATAACATGTTTCTTTCAGATTAACTAGACTAAGATTTGCAAAAATCTTCTGATACTAACCAACTGGGGGGGAGAAGTGTCATGTCAATTAAGTCCAAAGCAATTCACATTAAAGAGAGAGAGTTAAATCATACATTCAAGATGATCACTGAACCAAACTAACATAATTCAGCAAAAAGACCTTTCACTCACAGTGGACAGTTCTCTGGAAAAAAAAATAACAAAATCCCATGTAATTATTATTGTATTATAAACAGGGATTCTCCTGGATTTAAATCCATGGAAGAATGGCATCTCATACTGAAGTCATTCTGGTCCCTCATGTCAAAAAAACCTCAAACCAAATGAGAGACTTAGCAAAGCACCAAGAAAGAGAATAAGGAGATTAGTGAAGAAAGAGGCATTAGAATCCTATAAAGATGTATGAAATAATGAACAATAATGAGGAACATAAATGTGGAATGAATGCTAACGTTTCTTATAGCACGAGAGCTGAGAAACCTTCAATGCAATGATTAGGTAGCATATTGAAAACAACGAAGAAAGTAATGCCTAAAGTAATTCTTATCACAATACCTACATAAATTGTGAAATGCACTGCCACAAGACATGGTGGGACATAAGAATATATGTTTTAAAGTTCAAACTATAATTCCTAGAAGATTATACCCTAGATACAGTTAAATGCAATGAATGCTTTTTGATGCAATTTCCTGCTCAGTAAGTCTCTGTCATTGTCTGCCAGAAGCTCGTAAACAGGAGAAAGATATCTCTGCATCTCCACAATTTCTAATACTTTTTCCCCCAAATATGTAGTGAAAAATCTGCAGCTCCAGATGTTAGAAACAAGATACAATGTATGACAACTCAAATTCATATGATCTTGAGAATCCTAATGGACATCACAATTAGAATGCACTATATTAAGGGGGCTTTCTTTAAATAGGTGAAATAATTAACTATTCAAGTCAAGCTTAAAAGCAGAAGTGCAGAAGACTGAAAGATTAACAGAATCTATTTCAATAATTGCTGTGTTCTCAGCATTACGTATAACAATATTACTCCCTAATAAAAGCTGACAAATATGACTGATAAGATGTAGACGTTTGAATTAATTCATTTCTCAAAGCAGCACCAAAGTCTCAACCTCACCAAGCTTGCTGACAAACTAAACTTCTCAAAGTCCTAAACAACGAGTTGCCTATTTTGTATCCTGGACAATAAAACATTTCAAACATTTTAATGCTGCAGTGAAAAACAGTCAAGACATATAAAAAGACATATGAAAACATAAAAAAAAAATACTAAATTATAGCATGTTTAGATAATATTTTTTTTTTCTCTTTACTGACCCACTAGTAAGCTTGGTGAGAATCCTTCTGACTACAGCTAACAAGACAGAGCAGAATGACCTAGAAACGTTATGGTTTAACACAGTATTCTTCAAAAAGTCACAAAATTCTATGTTAATTTACCATGTATACCATCATCTAATGAGCAATAAGTGCACTGGAACAGTACATAGTACTTCGAAAGTGAATGAATGTAAAGATCTATAGTTACCAATGTTACAATCCTGTCAGTTACACATTTACTGAAAAACTGAAGGGTTGACGTCAATTAAGATTCTAGTAAGAGTTCACTGCTCAAAAGGCATATGGCTATGGAAATCCAAACACAGAAGATCTCTGCCATGAATTAGTTCTCATTTACAACTTTTGAAATAAAATATCATCATTTGAGCTATATTTGAATTACAAGAGTGCCAAAAAAAGGAGTCCTGAATTCCTAAAGAAATGAAGCACTGATGTAGTCTTTTTGATCCTAGGATCACAAGCTCTCTGGAAACACTTTCAGATACTTCATATTCCTCTGTAACTGAAATGTTGCTTTAAAGAAAACAAGCAACCACAAACTAATTCAATCTGCAACAAGAGTCACGCTTAGCTAACATGGTCATAACTGTTATTTCCATATGAAGTTACAGTCTGCAGCAATCTAACGCTGCTCTGGAATTAGTATATGTCGTATCTTAACGAGGAAAAAAAAAAAATTTGGGCTAATATACTCTACCGTGCAGAGAATGATCATGGGTGTTTCCACCCACCCACCATTACAGTGCAATAGACTTAGTACATACCAAAAGTTCACTCACTAGATTAAAAAAATAAGTTATTGAAGAAGCCTTTAGTGAATACAACAGGTTTTAAAATCTTAACGTAGTTTTAAACCATAGATCATTATCTTATTAAAAATCTTCATGATATCTCAATTTGGGGTTGGACATAACTGAATTAATTAGATCTGAGATCAGACAACAAACTTCTCTAAAACACACAGGAATATCAAGTCCTGTAAGTTTTAAGTAGTAAACTGGATGCTCCTTTCCAACATTTGGGAAATTAAAAAAAAAAAATCAAAGATCTTACTGTATTCTGTCTGTACAGAAATCCCCTTCTTTACATTTTTCAGAATTGTAGAGAAGAACACACTGAAGAACATCCATATCCTGTAAAAACCTAGGACACAAAATTAAGCTGACAAAAAAAAAATCAATATGTGGTTCAGTTACCACAAAAAAATTGTGAATGAACTTGTAGATTGATTGATAAGAAAAATCACTTTACAGAGAAATGTGAGAAGTCAACTTCACACAAGCAACAGAAAAATTTAAATTTAAAATTGTGGTTTACTTTCTAATGACATGCTGGCTACATTCTGGATTTGGTAAGCTTCAGTCACTGTGTATTCATAATGTATTCATAATGCATATTACTTGTCAATGTTTGGTCATTTGTTTTTCCAAAACCAGATGTATAAGTAGTTCAAAACGTGAAGGAATAAAACACTCACAAAAACATCCCTCATTCTCTCTTCTCTAAGATTTGAAGTGAGAAGGTGAATAATTGTTAAATATATTCATTCTGTGCTTGGCTGGTATGCAAAACTTCCCGTCAATGGACGTTCAGTCAGCAAAATGAATACAAATTCATAAAAAAAAGATCTGCAGTAAAGATAAGAGAGCTACAGTGAGAATGAGAGAAGAGAATTTTGCCTCAAGGATAGCACAGAAAATAAAATGTATGTCAAGTTCAGAACAGATGTTAGAAGCTTATCAGGAGATTAAGATGGTGAAATGGCCTGAAACACAATACATTCTTATATCTTGTAAGATGCGTAGCAAGATGCATCAACATGAAGCAAGGATGTGCAAGGAGAAAGGGGATATTCTCCTTTGTTGTTTCCATTAGCTACATATTCCTTAACCTATCCTGAATCTGTGCTGCTGCTGCTTCTTAATAAAGAAGACACCTCTCAAAGTGTATCAGCAAGCTCTCCATCTCCCTCTCCTGAGTAATTCCATCTTCCTCATAGTGACTGCACTACTATAACACTAGCTGTAGATTTCCCTCTTCTTAGTGATGAATGATCCTAGTCTGGTCTTTCTTTTCAAGAAGTATACCACAAAATATTGGAAGGTACAGGCTAACTGTACAACATCAGACTGAAGACAGCAAGAGCGTAAGAGCTTTTTTCCCCTATTTTCTACACTAAATGTAGAATTTGGGATTTCATGTCAAGATTGGATGTTCAGACACCCCATAATCAAATAAGAATACAGAGAATTACTTCTGTTTACGTAATTCTAAAATTGTCATTCCTACTTTATTAAGCTTGCATCAAACAATTTCAATGCCTTCGTAACCTAAGAAAACCTAGTACCGATTACTTTGGATAAATAGAAATAGTGGAATAGTGGAAATACAGTTTCATATGGTATCCCGAAATACTCATGTATCAGCAGTTGTATTATTCTCCTTAACCTAGAAGCAAGGTAACAGAGATAAGTGTTTTCTCAACCAACAAAGCAATGAAATCCTTTAATTATGCTGAAGTTTCTTTTTTTACCATCAAGATTATTTGTATTGTTTCCCTTCTTTTCGAAAGCCAGATGGCCAAGTCAATTCAGGAGCAGTGATAAGCTTCTTGGCTCCTTCTAAGTTCAGAAATACCACAGCTATGAGCAATTCTACCTTGGATGGGAATTGCTCATGATTTTATCACTTCCCGGATGATGTAATGTGATGTACAGTGTTTGAGGAAGGAAATATTTCTTGGTTAGAGAACATATCTCACACTTAAAGTGTAGTGTTAAGAGTTAGGTAAGCTTAGGCTTATTAATTGTCACATTCAAGTTATTTTTTTTCTTTGTTGTTAAAGTGTTCTGTCATCTAGTCCAAGGGCATCTAAAAGAATTCCTGATTTTCGTGATAAAAACTATGGTCAGCTACTTCTGGCACGGGCAAAATCTCAGTAACAAATTCAACTGCACATGAAAATCCTTGTGGTAACTCAGGAAATAGAAATAATCCCAAATCTAATTTCTGTTTGCTCAAAGTGCAAAGAACGTATCTTTGCCAGAGCATGACACTCTAACTTCAATAAGAGACTAATATTTAAAAAAAAAAACAAAAAAAAAAACAATAAACCAAAGGAAAAAATGGCTTATGCCAAACACAAGAAGTCTTTTCACTATATACATTTCTCTTTCAACAGTCAGTATACAGGATCAACCACCGCATGACAGACTACTCATTGTTTAACATACCTGCTGGCACTTTAGCACACCACTGAGTTCTGTGATACAAAGCATCTGTTCAGATCTAGAGTAGATGTTTAGAATCATTAAATAACCAATGTTGAATATGACTCTGGATGTCATTTGCCCCATTCTCCAACACAAAGGCATGTTCGCAATCCTAAGATTTTTCTTCATTTCCCTAAAACTGAATTAACAGAATTTCATCTCTAGAAACCCATGAAGAAAAAAACTAGAATATCCATAAAAGGGAATGTTGTGGTTCACTGCCATCAAAACCAAACTATTCTTCTCTACAGAATGGAACACACAAAAAATTTACTTCTTAGTGACACAGAACTATACTGTCTTATCCACTTTATTTTAATGGATATTGTTTGTAAGAACACCTTACACCTATGGACCTCACAAAAGGCAAATTTCATGTGTTCACTCATACACCTAAAGAAAGTTTATCTTAGATTGTTTACCCACCTTCATGGAATATTACAGCAATTTTATGTGAAATAAAACTGTTACTACATAAGCCAGAAGGGCACTCTATATTCTAAGATCTGCTTAATAATTCACATTTTCTATTCAGTCATTTGTTGGAAACTCAAATTTTGGATACTCGGTTTTGAATTAAAACAGGATCCTTGAAGAACTGATTAGTATACTTCCCAGACTTCAGAGTTTCTGAACAAGGCAGCTTTTACCAGCAATAATTGAAGTTGCCAAATTCAAGAACGGAACTGATGTGGATACACACTGTGAAACCATTTAGTGACAACACAAATAAAATACTCTGTTAATTACTTAGCTCATTGTTGTTACCGAAAAAAAAAAAAAAAAAAGTATTGTGCAGTGTACTGCTCTCTATATCCATTCCAAAGAAGTGTTTATGTTGTACATTATTTCTAGAGTCATCAGAATGCTTCAGCTTGCCCATCTATACTTGTAATTAATTGATTCGTAACTTTATGTAACTGAAGAATGATATCTGAAATGTATTAAAGTAAAACAGTGTTATTGAAAGAACATTATTAAAAACCTACAACAGTAGCATCATTTGACATTTCAGATTTTCAGTTACTTTGAGTTATTACAAAAAACTCTGAAGGACTATGTAGAGAATTCTTCAAAAGTAATTTTATTTTCCATCAAGTAAATTACGTTGTTTGCCTTAAGCTATTTTAGAGCCATTCTCATTTAGTGAACATTTTTTACTTCAAAGAACTCAGATTTACAAGAGTTCTCCCCCTCGGTGAAACTTCACAGCTGCAAAGGTGGAGAAAAATGACTGACTACTACAGAGAACAAAACCAAAACATGTTTTCATACAAAACTCTCAAAAAAAGAAAGTCATGAATATACTTTTCAACTTTTGACTTACATTTTGAATATACTACTTAAACTTCGCTTTAGTCTTTCTTCGCCTATGAACCTCCAAATATGCAGAGAACACATGCACACATACACAAAAAGGCAAGAAATATAGACCTTTTTTGTGCTTCTGAAATTTACCCATGATCACAAAGCAGTTTATTTCCATATATGTAGCTGCATTACTCACAACTTTACCACTCAAAATGAGAAGACATAAGGGACATTATACTAGCAATTTTTGTCACTCCAAATTCTTCAAATGTGGCAAAACAGTATGCATGAAGGAAACTTATAAGATTAAAAAAATAAGGAAGGGGAACTTCTTCCAATTTTTTAAAGTTTCATATTTCTGCAAATAATCTAATACTGAAATAATTTCATTTTACTAATTTTCATTTCCTAATTTTCAAAGTAAGTTATCTAGTATATGGGGGACAGAGCATCTCATTTAGTATCTTCATTGCCTGGTTCTTTCCATCTCTCATCTGCACAGGCATCCAATTATGATTCAGCCACTTAGCAGTTTGAAGACTGCCAGTTGTTACTGTTACAAAGACAATTTAAAGAAGCTTGTTATATCTTGTATATATACTTTAGCATTTAAAACTAGATTTCCACTCAGAGACTGAAACAATGAGATATGGCATATTTTTAATTCTCTCCACATCTCTCTTTCTTCAGCTCCTGATGCTAACACTGTCCTCCTATGGACCACATTTCATGAGATTTTTTTAGATGGAGGTTGAGGTTTCATATCAGCCTCCTGCACTAAAGATTTCTGGTCTCTTGTTGCTTGCTCTTGCAAACATTAAAATCTGCAGAGGAATCAGACAATTTCTAAAGGTGCTGACGTTCTTTTCTTCATGCCTTTTCTTGAACTAAAGACCTGATGGAGTTTCTGATGCATCTGAAATACTCTTCAGATTCTGAAGTGAATGGCAGCAATTACATGCAATCCACAACAGAATTACTGGATACAAATTTAGCATACAGTTATAAAAATCAACTTCAGGGATGACTCAAGACTTATTGTATATGTGTAAACTATACAACGCAATAGCTATTTATCCCAGGTTCCTGGACATGAGGAAGCTGAGCAGAGCTCCAGCGCAGCTGTCTGGCTTTTCAAATTACTGAACAAAAGATCAAACACTACATGTAAAGAGGACATAAATAAAAGTAGATTAAAACTTGAAAAGTATTCATGCAGAGTGAAGAACTTTGGAGGTAAGGAAAACACTCCTTTATTTTGTACAGTCCTAATACCAACAAGATTGATAGGGCTTCAGATGATACTAGAAATCTACAAAGATTGACCACTCTAGAACACTGCTGTATAGTTTTATATGCTTTATCACTGTAATCATTAGAAAAATAGAAGGCAAGTCCAATCTATTGGTAATAAATTTTACATGAAATTTCAGAATGGCACTGCATATGTGCACCATATATGCTCATTATTTCTGAAGAGAAGTTACTGTGGGGCTGAAGTGCATTAAATACACACTACAGCTTGGAAAAATGACTGCAGGACAAACCCTATGTGCACTTGCTTTTATTTAATTATCCCAGTTAGGGGTAAACAATTAAACAACCAGAATCCTCTCCTATAACAAACAATGATGGTCTGGAAATGTGAAATAAATCATACTGATTAATTATGCTTACAGTTAAAAGCTTTGTTATCAAAACAGTGAAAAATTTCAAACTACTAGTCAATAATTTCCAGCTCCAAAGACCAAATATAGTTTTTGAAAGAGATAAAAACCACTCTTAAGCCATTTTCTCAAACATTCAAACATAGTACATGTAAAATAACATTGTTTAGAACTCTTCATTGGAAATGTCATTTGGAATGGACAAATCATCAAGGACCCATTTTGTATAATTTTTGTAGCCTGAGATGATGTTTAAAAAAAAAAAAAGAAATCATTTCTACTTACACAGTACTCACTTGTACTGAAAAGTAACCAAGTGAAGCCAAACATTTCTAAGGAATTTCTTCTATGAATATATACACGTTAAAAATATTCTGATTTTTTTATTATTATTTTATTGGAGAATTACACTATATTGTACTAACTAAAATGTAGTCAGTTAACCACACATGATTGCCTGTATTTATTACTAGGGTTTAGCTTACACAGGAACAGATGGTTTCCATGTGCTCCCAATCAAATACTGCTTATTTGATCATCTGCACTACGTTTTGTGATTTAAATAATTGAGCTTTAGCATTCTATACTCCTTAAACTTGACTTGCTTCTTGCAGCTCTTTTGACCTGTGGCAATTCCTGTTGGCTAACAGCCACCAGCCTTTTCCCCAGACTTGGAGCATAGTTAAACCACTGGTGAATTAAAAACAGACAGTCTACATTTCTTAGGATAACAGAGTATAAATTCTGTTCTCCAAATACTCCCTATAGATGCATGCAATCACAACTAATAATTCAACCATTAATCAAAAAACAAAGAATTGATTAATCTCATTAAATACCATCCAGTCTTATGACACGAGTGGCTTTAACCTACTGTTTATATAATTATTTAAAGAGCAAAGTAATTTAAAATACAAAACCATTATTTCAGAGACAAATAACATTTAAAATCTACCTTCTGTTTCTCTTGTCCATTTGTTTTCATTCTAATATGCTCTGCAACTTGAGTTATTTATTTGAAGAGAAAGGTATGTACTTTATTGAGTTATATACTATTAAATGCAAAGAAGCAGCACATGGTTTTATTTTGGGTTTAGTTTGCCGCTGAAGTTGGATATTTTAACAAAATAATATAAATTCTTTGGCCTACCAAGGGCAAGGAAATAAGCATGCTAGTCTTATCTGATTACTGAATAAAAGAAATATGTATTTTTTATTACCTGAAACAATTTGTCATATGCTCTCTTTTGGGAAGAGTTTTTCTTTAAGTAAAAGAGTTAAATATCACAGTAATCTTTAGCATAAAGAAGGGTTAACTCAAACATTATAGTCCATCTAAAAAAAAAGAGGGAGATCATAAGAAAAAGCACAGCAGAGAAACAGTACAAGCATAAAAAAGAAAATGTATTAACATAGATCCTAGTTCTTTATAAATAAGCGTTGGAAGATCTTCTGCAAATGAAAACACATTTAAGTGTGCAAATGCATGCTTGACTAATAGGGGAATCTTCTATGTAATTCAGAATTTTAAAAGTCTAAATTTGTGTTTGTTCTTTGTTTTTTTAATTTAATCTGTAAAGTTGAGGCCTAAAGAAATTTGTATTCCGTTAGATTGCTCACTGGTGTGATGGGTTTGTGTAAAACCACTCTATGCTTGGTAATATGGGAAGGGGGCTGCAGTGGTGGTCCCTGTAAGAAGTTCTCAAAACTTTTCCTGGCTCGGAGTTTGACTCACCTGGACCAACACGGCACCTCTGCCATCATTATTTATGAATGGAAATCCAATTGTGTAGGAGGACATGGAATAGTGGGACAGGATGGGGGCAATCACATGGACTCCACAGTCAGTGAAGGAGGAAGGGAGGAGGAGCATCAGACTGGAGACCTTCCTGCTGCCTAAGGTGAGAGAGCAGCTGTGCCCTGTGACCCATGGAAGGCGATGGTGGAAGTTGTAGTCACCCACAGCTGCAGGAGGACCCAGCATCAGAGGGAGCGATTGTGCCCAGAGAGGCAGGAAGCTGTGTGAGGCGGCTGCCATGGCGCAGGCCACACCGGAGAGCCTGTGGGCTGCACAGACACACACAGGAGGTGGAGAGGAGCTGCAGCCTTTGGGATGAACGCACATCAGAGAGGCCTGTGCAGGGCTGCCCAGTGTGTGAGGGACTCCACACTGGAGCAGGGAGGACCAGTCAGGAGCCCATCTACCCTAAGGCAAGACAAGCTGCAGGAGTCATCAAGAAAGTACTGACCGAATGCCCATTCCTCATCCCTCTGTGCCAGTCATGGAAGGAGGAAGTAAAGATACCAGGATCAGGTGCCTGAGCCTGGGATAGAGGAAAGATGGTCTTAAAGGACTGGTTGTACCTCATTCATCTTTGTGTTTTTTTCTGTTTGTTATGATTTTGGTTATTGGTGGATTAAGTTTCAGTTTCTTCCCCAAGTCAAGCAGTCTTACCTGTTTTGCCTGTAAGTGGTGAGAAAGCCCCCCTATCCTTAGGGAGTTCCAAAGGCTCTCAGTTACTTTGCTCTTCCTTGTCCTGTTATGAGTGGGAGGAGTAAGCGAGTGGTCCTTTGTTCATGAATGAGCCTAAACCATGACAGCTGGCTGTATAATATTCTAACATCTAAAACATCTGATAGCTATGTCAGGTCAATTAATTTCTTAGAACAGAACTATTAGATTGCTTTTCTTCTCTTGTGTGTTTGTGTGTGCATTGAAACAATAAAAATATACGTAAAGATAAGAAGGACCATAGAATTAGTTCATTGTTGCTGTCCTCCCATGGTTACATAAGAAAATTCTCAACTATGGTATGTCAACAAAATATCTTCAGAGCCAAAAAAGGAAAGTAAAATAATTAAGAGTTTTGAAGTGCTTCTAAATGTGAAAATAATGCCTGACTGACACACTGGAAAATAGGAGTGGGAAACGGAGGAGAGAGAAACAAACACAGTGAGGAGCAGTGGGTCAAGACAAAAGATGAATGCACTCTAAAGCCATAACGGCTTTGATTGTAGGTGGTTGATGAGCAGAAGTTACATAAACCAGGAGTTTCTGCAAAGGGAAGATGAATAATAGTAAAAAGGACAGTACCACCAGTGCTGCCAAAAGCAACAGCACAGTCAAGATGGAGGAGGAGGATTCCATATGCCAGAAGGATAGAGCCAGATTTTGAAAGATACTTCAGTACCTAACAAATGTTACTGAGCGCTTAGCCGCAAGACGTATTAACAGTTGATTACTCTCATTGATTGAAGAGCTATACAATAGTTAACTATCTAAATTCCCCAGGGAACTAATAAAGTATTTTCTGTTGCACACACTTTTCATCTATTTTCCACTTAACTGCATCTAGTATCTAAAAGTTTTGGGTGTATTCATTTAGTCCTGAATAGACCCTCAAATTTTTCTAAATACTGCAATATTTGGGTTTAGGAATTCCTACTCATAAGGAGGTATCTTAAAAGCCTATAAAATTTTTAAACCTCAGATAGCATTAGTGGAAAAATTCATACAATTACAGAATGGTAGGAGATGGAAGATACCCTTCTTGCAGTCTTTCCAGTTACATCTGCTCAAAGTCTCTTCATTTGAGTATACTATTGGTACTTATGTTCTGCTAATGAAAATAAAACAAGAAGAATAATTTCTGAAATATATTGAGGTGAAGCACTTACATGAGTTGAGGTAGGATGGGAAAGCAAATCTCTGCGCCAACTTATTCGGAGCAGGATGTTGAATGTATTATACCACGCCCTAATTCCCAGGATATGGGATATTGTAGGGCTGTTCTCAGTCAAAGTTTTCCTATTTCCTAAAGCTATTTCATATAGTAAAATAATAAAACAGTTGCTAAGCAAAAAATCCAAAAGAGACATCCTACAGTGCTGAGGTACTCTGTAACGGTGGAATGGAAAGACTACCTGTGTAAAGCATACAAAAGAGTAAAATCAATAATAAATGTAAACCTACTCGATTTCAAGTATGCTTGAGAAGTTGGCACTAGTAGCAATAGAAATTGAAGTATGAAGAACTTAACAGACCTTATACTGTAAGAGTTTGGAGATCTTTTGCAATTCTCCAAACTAGGCCACCCATCTCATCCCTCAAGACATTATGAGCTTGAAGTACCACAGATATCATATCTACTTTTCTATCTCCAGATAGCAATAAGAGACAGGAGTTCAGTCTGTTCCTAGATGATTTGGAAAGAGCGTGTACCTCAAAATTTTGGCCTGGGGCCAGGCAGGCATACTAAATTGGTATATTCTTCATAGCTTCTGAAGACCAGGGAACAAAGATCAGATAAAATATCAGTATATATCTCAAAATTGAATGGTTTCAATTCAACAAGGACTAAAAGAAGCTGAAGAGCACAACAGTGAAGTTCAAAGGAAAGTAAATGACAGAAAGAATAAAAATAGAAGGTAAAGAGTACAGCCACTAACTGTCGAAATGAAGTGGGTTTGGAGGTCTTTCGGGGTTTCTATTTCAAGGTAATTAAAAGACACTGGTTATGTAAGAAATTCCTTCTAACTTTAGAAGTATGCATATTCTCAAAGTACTCTGCAGGACCAAAGCTTAACAATATGGAGAAAATTAACACCTTGATCATTACCAAATGGAATTTGTGTATTCAATGTAACTTAATTTCATAAATACTTCATCATAATTAGCCACTGGATGGCTTCTTAAAAGTAGTTAGTTGTTAAGATGATTGACACTTTTCCTTGCTGTTGATAACACCTAATGATACATTGCAGAACGGAAAGCTACATTAAGAAATCCAAAAATACCTTGTCTGTACTCACCACACTAGATAAATCTAAGTTTTTCTCTCCATAGACATTTTATTAGTACTTACCACTTAAAGGATGATGAATATCAAAGGCACTCTAAAGATGCTTTTCATCTCTTACTTAGGAAAGCAGAACGGAAAGAAGAGGAAGAGGAGGAAGTAAAAGATGGGAGAGGAAGTAAAGGCAAATAAGAAAAAAAAACAGTATCAAGCATAGCATAGCACAGTAAAGCAAAGCAAAGCAGTGCAAGGCAACTCCCAGCAGTGGTCAGATGGGAAGGCTCAGACGGGCTGGCTGAGTGAACACCCCAAGGTGGTCTGCCATCATGAGATGGGTCGAACTGGGGTCAGATTGTTTATTTAGTAACCTCTGACAGCACAAATTACAATGATTCATTAAATGACTACTTTATGGTTATTTATGAAATGCTAACTAGATGTATGATGTGCTAATTATTAAGAAAGCACACACTTGGAATATATCCAGGTGTCTTTCCAAATGTTTTTCCCCAGGTGCAGTTGTTTTTCAATTTCTTTCTCTTTCAGTGAGAATTACAGCATACACGATTTCTTCACTTGCTTTCATTGTTTCATAGACTTTAATATCAGAGTAAATTCAGAGCACCTGATCACCAGCCATTCTGTTTCGTCTAGACTCTTCTACTGTCAAATCTACAAAATTATTTAAGCCAAAAAACTCTACTGTATTTTTTAAATAGAATCAGACAAGATAGAAGATTAGGGCTGCTAAGAGCTGAAACATGTGCAGGGGTGGTGAAGAAAATATGTTAAAGGCTTGCAGGAGGAAAAGCTTAATAATATCACCAAATTTAATATCACCAAATTCATCCCAGTCTAACTCAGGAAAAAATTTCTTTCCTACTGCCAATTACACGAGTCAAGAAAAGCTACGGAAGCACCTTGAAAAAGTAGAACACTGACGCCCTCCATGCTATGTGGCATTTCCTGAGCTGACTGAACTGTCACGCTCTAAAGGAATCCAATCAGCAGAACAGGGTATGTGCGTTCTTGGAGCAGGAAAAGACTGAGCTGCATTGAGTTGCAGAGGCACAGCAGGGGACCATGGCAAGCAAAAGGAACCCAAAGGAGTGAATCTTATGCCAAAGTTAAATGACTTGGCAAGTCTTACTATATCTGAGCACATGATTTGAGGAGATCAATACACACACCATTTCATGGGCTATTTAATAATCTGACAGTATGACTGTATCAAGGCTAAATGAAAATACATTTTAAAAGGATTCACTTACTTGGACATTACTGCCACTGATTGCACTGATGTGGACATGCCTGGAAAGATGTTTAAGTAGCAGTAGAATTCAGAATTAATCAATTTTGACACATGTTCATGTGCAAAGTACATGGATCCATAGCACAGAACTGTGAAAAAAAAAAAAAGAACAGTAGACAAAGTACACAACCTTTGTTATCTCACCCCTAACATTTTCCATGGTATTTTTTAAATATTATTTTCACATTAGATGTTTACACATAGCATGATTATATCTTTCAGTTTCAAACAAGCACTAACTACGAGCTGAGTTTCAGGTTACAGCAAACAAACATGGAAAAGGAAGATATTTTTCAGACAACACATTTAAAACTAAGACAACAGTAAACAGCAGCTAGTAGCACATGTGCACTGAGCCATGGTATTACAGATACAGCACAAAACCTTCTCTGCACATCAAATAATCAAGTTGAATATTAACATGTCCTAATTTTAAAAATATGTTTATATTTTAGATTGCAAATAGAGTTTATTCACCTTGCAATAACAGAAAAAAAGAAAACATTTTATGTATTATTTTACTGAATCTAAATCTCTAGTCTTGCCACAGAACAGACTTTTTCATTGTTTTTCACATCTGAATGATACCTGCATACTTACAGATTTTTGCTTACAGCTTCCATTTGTGTTGTTTTATTAACTATGTTAAGTTCTGCTCCACACTGTAGGGAAATTGTTTACATGCAACAAAGTACTTGGACTGTGTTACAAATGACATATAATGGAATAAAAACCAAATTCTATTTACCCTTTAAATTAAGCAAAGTTTGGGGAAAAAACAATTGAAGTTCAGATCAAAGGTAGAAGCTTTGTAAAAACTTCAGCTTGTGAATTGTGGAAATGGAATTTTTTTTTACAAACATTTTACATATTTTTATCTGTATTTTTACAGATATAGATACATAAATATAAACATATATATTAATATAAACTTAAATTAATATAATATTAAAATTAATTATTATTAAAACTAAATATATCTATTTACACTTTTTTTTTTTTAACAAAGCATTTTACAAACTTTACAACATATTTTTCCTTTTCTAAGCAGAAAACATTTCTCGCTTGGTTTATAGCACCAAGACAATGTTCAACACAACAAAGAACAAAGATTCTAATCCAGAAAATAAAAAAAGAATTCTTGTTGACAATGTAAAATAATTGTAACATTAACTCTGGATCAAGAGTGTAGTGAATTCCTAAACAAAGAAACAAAATCAGAAAAAAAGAGCTTTGCAGCTGTAAAAACACTGCCTGAACTTTACAGAATAAGTTGCTGTTTGAGTTAGTTAAGGTAAAGAAAGGGATTTAAAATACTTAATAGTTATTTTAGAAAGGAAATATTCAAAAGTGTCCAACGTCAGAAAGAATACTCATCCATGATCAACCAGAATTCCGTTTTTGTACCATTTCAGTGCAAAACAACAGAAAAATCTTATAGGCGACATTAAATCTTATTACGTTTTTCCTCGTTCTACTGGTAATTTTCATTAATATGAAAAATAAAAAGGTACATTACTATGACAGTGACATGATGTGAGCAATTTTATTGAAGTAGAAAGCTAAGAATAATAATATGCAATAATTATTTTATTGATGCACAAGAAATGAATTATTCATAGTTACAAAGTATCCGTGGATAATTCTAATTACCTGCTTTTAAAGTATATGAGATCCCCAGAAAATACATTAACTACTTTGATTGAACACCTGCTATCCTGTGGAAGGTAACAAGCACCAGGTTCTAAACTTTTCTAACATTGAAGTCAATGGCATTAAGTCTTCCAAGTGTGTACTACTAAAAAATCATACAGAATTTCGTATTGGTGACTTGTGATGAGCTTTGATATAATCAGGAAAATAGCAACAGCTTAAGTTCTCACCATGTTTCATATTTTTAGTCCATGACTGGGTTGGCTTCTTTTTTTATATAATGCAAAGTAATTCTTGAAAAAAAGAAGCCTGTATCTATGAAGACTATCATCTGTGATTTATTTATTGTTTAAATTCTCTGATCTATGTAATTCCTAGAGCTAGCATGTACTGACATATATTGTGATTTTAGATATTAAATGAACTTGCAAATTATTTGATGTCTCTGGTCATTGGTAGTACAGTTTTTGATATGTGGCTAGGCAAACTTCAACAGTTTGAATTACTACAGTTCAAATTCTGTCCTTTGTGTATTATCTTTAGACTAACAAAAAAATCAGTATTTCTTAATTTTATTACTTGCTCAACTACAAGTTAAGTGTAACTTAAAGCAAGAAAGTACACTTGCATATAAACTTCAGTAAGATAAAGGACTTAAAAATAAGATGGAATTCTTCATGTCCTTGCCATAAAGTCCTTTCAAAAAGTGTTTTGCACTTAATCAATTCTGGTTTTACTTAGCTTGCTTTTAAAACAGACAGAAAGATCACAAACTATTTCACTAATGTCTCCAAAACAATGAAATCTAGAGAATCAGGTGCAGGACAACAAAATCTAAATGAATCCCTTCTTCAAAGCAGTGGCAGTATTTCTCTAACAGAAAAACTCTTTCTGTGTGTTTTGCAGGACAAAATACAAACTGTATAGCATATTTCTGAAAAATGACTAAGAATGCTTTATTAGTTATCTGGACAGAGACTGATCTGACTTAAAGACTATGTAACTAATTACCTGTTGTCTTGGAGTTAATCCAGTTAATTAGAGAAGCATGAAACATACCTCTATATGTTACTGTAAATTTTAAGGATTCTTTCTCTATACATTCTGATGAACTACAACTTATATTCCAGAAGACTCCATTTAACTTGGCTATTTTATACTTTTCAGTACAGGGCTCCACATAAAATACCTATTCTTAAGTTTCCATGAAAGAGGAAATACACTGAGCATATGTTAAGTTAAGCTATGCCGTACTTGCTGTTCATACAATGTGTTTGGACTCTTCTAACCCAAACAATTTTCATTTTATAAGCAATCATTCCATTGTTAGCTTTATTTTGCCTGACTAAATGTTGACTTTGCTTGTGAAACTACTTCTAAATGTGTTTGCTAGGGCAGATGTAATAGCTCAAAATAAAGGAAATGTCAAGAGAAACTAAAGCATTGGAATTGAAGGTCAGCTAATTTTTCCTGTGTACATTTGTTAGGCTCAATAATCATTTATCCTTTCTCATTTACTTAAATGTTTAATCAAGCAGATGTAACAGAATTATGAAACAAGAGTAAATAGATTACAATCATTTTGCTACACAGAATTAATAAAACTGGAATGGCAGGTATTGTTGAATTATCCCAAAACAATCTGGTGTTTGCAACTGTCAAATTCTCAAATAAAATTCTGTGGGTCTTCTGCTACTTAGTAGCAGACTCAAGTATGCTATGATGATGCCAGTAGAAGGCTCACAGTAGCTATGATGATGCAAGGCACACTAAAGTACCTTAAGTTAATATAAAAATATAAACATTTACTCATTTATGAGCTTCAGAATCAAACAAGTTTCCAAATATAATGTACAGACATTACAGAGGAAACAGTATACCTAGAAATGACTGATCAAAGCAACAGGAAAAAAGTACAACCCACTCCTGAATTTACATTCAAATGCTTTGCTTACCTTTAAAAAAAGATACACATACAAGATGTAAGGTACAGCAAATGTGATTTTTGCAGTTTCCATCTAACTCATCCACATTTTGATTTGCACAAACCTGCTTTCATCAAAAACAGTGACTTATTTTCAAAGCGTTTACAGAAATGTTATAATCAGTAGAAAATAAGATAGAGCTTTGCTGGGAAATTCAGATCTATATCATTTTCCATCTGTAAATGAAAGTCTTAGCTGAACTGTAATTGTTCAAAAAATAGGAAGCAATTTCATATGTCAAAGTTTAAAGGAAATTGTTAAGTGCTCTTGAAATGGCAAAGATATCTTTAGTAAGGCAAATATAAATAAATGTGCTTTTTAGAAAAGAAAACCAGTCTATATGAATGGACCTGCTGGTCAAAGGAATAATTAATAGCTATCACTATAAGATATACTAACTAATAGCAGATTGATCATTCCAGGTTTATTTTTTAGTGTTACACCAGCACATTCTTTAACAACAGTGAAAGAGTTCAACCTTTCCTAGAATATTCCCAAAATTGACAAGATAATCTCTTGGAGGAAAAAAAAATCTGAAAATAATTCCTTCTTGGCCTAAATGAAACCAGAAGTACTACATTTATTGCTCAACAAAGCTGAATTAAAAACTATACTGTGAATATGTTCCTTCTCAAAATATTTTAGACTTTAAATAAGAGTTTGAAGACAGTAAAGGGAGAATAACACCACCAGACAGACATCCTTCTGACCACAGGATGATATGAAACTTGTCACTTTGCAGTGACCACACACACACACTAAAAAACAACAACAACAACAACCCCAAGAAAATAAATAAAGAAAAAAAATGCCAGAATGAACTATTTACTGTAACTGTTGTCGTTTTGTATAGAGTCCAGAGTTTGGTATGAGCTTTGTGAAATGATGACACAAACAATGCTTCATTGGTGGGTAATGGATATTTTCTTTCGGCTTATACTGGACAGAACTTTGCATATTCTTGGAATAGAAATTTAATCCTCCTATAAAAATACAATTATTGTAAATAAAAAGACATTCTGGACATTAAGACAACATGAAAAATCTGATCATGAGAAGACAAATGTATACAGCTAATACACCATTTATTATAGACTAATTTCACTCTTAACATTTATTCGTACAAGACTATTATACATGATCTTGTGCCTTTCAATGCAGTGTGTTCAATTAGTATGAATTGGTAAAAGTCACTCTCTGTGTTAAATCCACATAAACTTCTTTATACTTATAGTAGCCCAGTGTTTTTAATTGTCATTAAGTATCAAATAAGTAACTAAGTTGCCAAGTCATCTTTGTGCAAACAATATATGAAAAATATCTTTATACGTGATAGATTCACTTCAGAGGGTATTAAAAAAGAGTCATGGTAGTGTTCAGATTAATTCCTTTTTTAAAAAGGTCATTTTTTAAGCTAGAGAAATTTAGCTGTATGTTGTTTTCTGAAGGTTCATACCTGCATCAAAGGTGGTAAAGAAAAAAGCTGATAAAGGAAACAGCGAGGAAGCATCTAATACGCTCCGAACAACCACTGAGAAGGAGCAAAGTCTATAGAGACCTTTTAAGTTAGTTAATCAAAATGGAATTTGAACTACAGGGAAGAATTGCTGCATTAAGGGAACAAGAATTTCATATATACCCTAGAAACAAACAGTAGTGCAACAAAATGAGTTAAAAACATAAGATGCAGAACCCTGAATTTGGCATTCTATCCAATGACAAAATGTGACAAAGCATTTGACACATAACTAGGCCCCCCAAAAAATCCAGAACCATGGTATCCTTTATGATTAGGCATCTTAAAAATTAACTTTATTCACATTAAAATCTCATACAAATAAAAGGAATCTTATCACCAACCACTGACCAAAAACAATAACCAATAGCTTCTACAGATTGTTTCCGATTAATTGACTGACATAATATAGGACTTTCTAGGTAAGATTAATGCTCCTTCCACAGTGTCTCATTTGTAGGTAAATACAATTAGCCAGGGAATCAATACACCAGTTAGACTGGAAAAATCTGCCCACAAAAGAATTTTTTTGATTGGTAGACTAAAAAAAAAAATTAAAAAATCAAATTCACAGGTTTTTTTAGAACAGCAAGAAAAACCACAGTATTTTCTCTGTGTTTTCCTTGTGTTCCAGCATGCAAATTACATATATGGTAACACTTCATTTTCTCCACATGCTCTTTCATGTATACTCTCCAAGGTAAAAGTTGAAATTAAAATGTTACTCAAAAAGTGCAATCCTTAACAAGCTCCAGCTTTTATGTTACATAAATTTCACATACATACATATTTATTATGTATATATACATTAAAATATCTGAAAGTGGAACGGATGTTTATTTTTTTGAAATTGGAATGGTATTTCATTCTGAGGAATGCATTGCTACCTTGAATTTGAGAGTTAACTTTGAAAAATCCAGTTTACGTAAGTAGATTTAGAATCCTTTTATGGCATCACCTCCTCTGAAGGTTTTTTTGAAGTCTGTCTCTTGCTAGAAGCATTACTAGTTACTGTTCTTTGAAAATATTTCACCAGGGTGATATTATCAAACCCATAAAAGATAAAAATTAGATTTTTAAAAACTACATTGTATGAAAGACATTATCCAGACTCCTTCAAGATCAGAATCAGGGCAACTTTTGAATGAATACGTACTCTATGGCTGTAGTTACTGCTTTCCAACCAGAAACAGACAATCTATCTGTAAATACCTGTACACTTGTATATACATGCCTGAGGCTGAGCTTCCAGTTTCTGATATTAAATGGTTTTAATATACTAAATCATTCCAAAGACTACCACCTCTTACACAAGGACTAGAAAAAACAAACATGTTAAATTAGAAAATGACAAGAAGTGATTTGAATAAATGGTGTAATTGATACACGTTTTCATCAGCCCTCTGGTGTCAGAGCAACACTTCCCACATTACCACCTCTCCCAGTTTGCTCCCACACTACACATACATCAGCAACATGGATAAATCTTGTACAGAGGTATCTGAAAATTCATACATCACTGTAATCCTATTCACACAAAACACAAACACAGGATGACTGGGATGACTTACTGGCCAAAAGGAGATCTAAGTCATACACTAGTAAATCATAATGTTGAAAAGCAGTAGTAGGAAGGAAATCCCATTTTCCTCTATGCAGTTTATGGCACTGTCACCCAAATCACTGGGAGCAGGGTATATGGGAAATTTCAAAAGTTACTGCAATTCAGCTCCTACAACTTTTCCAGTCAGTTTCAAGACAAATATTCATAATACCAATTTACTTTATGTTCACATCCCCACTCTTGCTTTCACAAATCCCGTCTATTTTAGGTATGGGTTCCAACAAAGAAGGTTTTAAGAAGCTCTCTTCCCTTTTCAGAACGACAGATGTCGATCAAGTGAAACGATCTTGTATTTTTTATAATCTATATCTCTGTATTGTAAAATAACAAAAAATGCTTATTTGTATTCCTGTTTGCCATATAAAACTAGGATCATTTTGAAATAAGAATTTATAGTTCTTGCAAGGAATACCACAGAAAAATGTCATATCATAATCATGATAGATTATTTTGTTTAAAAGATGATACTGAGAAATATTACTATTCTGGTGGTTCTATATCTAGCAATACTTCATTTCTTTCAGCACCAATTATAACAGAAATGGAAAAAGAATAGAGTGTTTCTTTATTCTCTGTGTACAGTCCCTATATTTATCAAGATTATGTTCTGTATTCAGATAGTTGGGATATTTTTGTAGTGTTTGTGACACCATTACAATATCAAGATTCCTATTAAGAAAACAAAGGAATGGATATTCATAGTCATATACCTTTGTTATATATTTTCTCAGATAACAGCTTTTCATTCTAGAAAATCATTAATATCAACCTTAAAAATCAGTAGACAGCTTATCAATTTTCTCACTGAATTCCATTGAATTTTAGTAATTCTCAATTAAACTCAATTTCTTCACATTAATTTAATTACTTCTGATCTATATCAATGGCCTTTGTTAATTTCAATTACATTCAATAAACCTTCATTTAAAATTCTTTACCTCTAATTAATTTCCGTAAATTTGTTTCCTTTTTACTTATTTGAAAGTTTTAAAACCAATGTTACAAGACACACTGACAGATATTTTACTTGAACCATCATGCATTTAAACTCACTGAAAAGTCATAGAAAGTATATACATATTTGCAGAAATTAATGAAATGAAAAGGTTATATACATCTGACCATTTCCAATTGCCCATCGAATACGATAGTGAATACACTGATAAATTACTGAAAACTCTGAGCTTGTTCATCTATTTATAGACATTTTTTCAGAGAGTCACCGTGGTGTACTGTCCTTTACAGGACATCCTCATCTGATATGAAAGTCTTCTCAAAGACACTTCCACAGAGTGTATTTAGAGATCCATGTTGAGAAAGAACAGGACTAGGGGTTTAAGAGAAAAATGAATATACAACTATTTTCGGACTAAGTAAATATTACACCTCTCTATCTCTGGTTCTGCGGTAGAAGAGCATACTATGTAGTCTCCACTCTGGTGACAGTCATCTGTCAATAGCTATTATTTTTCACTCCAAACTACCACGTTGCAGAATTCAGAGCAGAGATGTCTACAGTCTATGTGTGTGCATGAAAGGCATAGGGAACAAGAATACATTTCCAAGGAAGCATTGCTGTTCTGATGAAACAGAGTTAACAGTAAATAACATTATGATCACTTCTAATTTGGAACAGGACATTATGCCTTCCCAAGCTCAGTTCAAATCTTTTTTCCCTCATTGAACTTTATGAAGTTCAAGACAGAATTATAAAACACTTAATGATGATCATCAACTCAGTCCCTTCAAAACCACTTTTCACAGCTAGGTGAGTGTTGTGGATGGTTGCTTCTGAGTCTTCCTTTTCTATACCCAACTATTGAGGGTAAAGCTTTTTAAAGATGCAGATTGACCAGATATAGTCTGCTTTCTCTTAACTCCAGAATCTGTGCAAATTTTTAGGTGCTCAAGCTAAGATCACCATTGTATACCTCTTAGGGAACAGAGCTAAGCACCCAGTTCACAAAGGTGAAGCATATTCCACAGTGGATGCATTTCCTTCCTACTGGATCAGCCTGGTTGAAGTGTGAGAACATAAATGTTCCAAATCTCCTCTAGTTTACTTTCCCTGGTTTCACTAGGCAGTGAATCTTCTACTGAATCTTCATTCCATGAAAAGGACCTTACTATGTCAAAAAGGATCCTGTTTTTTAGTAAATGTTGCAGAAAGTCCTTAAGAAGGCCATTTATCTCCTTGAAATAATTGAGGAAGATATGTAGCATCGTAGAATTGTTTTGGTTGGAAAAGTCCTTTAAGATCAAATCCAACCACTAATCTCACACGGTCAATCCCATCAATAAATCATGTCTCTGAGCACCTCATCTGTATGTCTTTTAAGTATCTCTGGGGATGGCGATTCCACCACCGGCCTGAGCAAATGCTTAACAACCCTCTTGGTGAAGTTCTTCCTAAATACTCACCTAAACCTCCTCTTGTGCAACTTGTGCTAATTTCCTCTTGTCCTATCCTTCATTACTGGAGAGAAGATACTGACTCCCATCTTGCTACAACCTCCTTCCAGGTAGCTGTAGAGAGTAATCATGTCTCCTCTCAAGCTCCTCCAGGCTAAATAACCCCAGCTCCCTCATAAACACATATATACATACACACATATACATCTCTAGAAAACAGAGTAATTCAATATCCATAAAAGTATTTTTCTTTAAGGAAATACAATTCAAGTACCTATTTTCCTGCGTCTAGCCCCAAGTATTTATTTGAAATGTCTGAAAAAGCCTTAAAGACTTTTTATAGGAATATATCAAATGCTGATAAAAAGTTTCATTCCTACTATAGAGCCATAACAGAAAAATACACTGAATTTCTAGGAAAAGGTCTTCATTTTCAAAGAAAATGTGTATGTTTTAAGGCCATTCATGTAATAATCCTCCTGATTTCCCCTCATTAAAGAGCATTCAATAAGCACTCACAATGCTTACAGTTACCAATAATTAGACCATGTGGGATTCCTTCCACAGTGGTTTGGATCAGGACCTGAGTGCCTTAAGGCCAAACTCCATCTTGTCGAATGGAGGCAAGTGAAACAAAGCTTGGCTGGTTTTGCTTCTTTAAACAATTTTTAAAGCTTCCTTTGTTCAACATGAGATTTAGTTTCATTTCTTTCAACCTCTCGGAGGTTTAATATAGAACAGTAACTTGACTTAAAGCATTCTGAACCAAGAAAACAGAAAGACAAAAAAGAAAAAAGATACGTAATCAATAGACTACACTCCGCAGATGTTCCTCAAACTAATAAGAAAAAAAAAAACCACTCCAAAAAATTAAAGCAACAATAACAAAAAAAAACTTGGACAGAAAACATTCCTCAAACTTTTAGAATACTTTTTTTAAAATATTCAGCTTGTTTCTCCACTATAGGTTTAAATAAGTTTTTCCCCAGTCAGTTATTTGCAGTTTAGTTGATGGAGCACTTACTACCTAGTTAAAAAACTTCATTTTATAACACCTTAACAGAAATTTTAACATTTTGCTAGTTACTGCCCTTTTCTGTATGAACATCTTCGGAAGGCAAAAGTAAATTTTCTTCTTCAGTAGCCTGTAGTTGATAAATTGTAATTTTACAAACATATTGTTGTATTCTGAACTTACTCTGAGAAGCACAAAAGACAGATACAAACTAGACTTTTGGAAAGACCACATAATGACCATTAATACGTAGAGGAAGCTTCCTGAATGATGGTTATAAGGTTAAAATAAAAAGAAAAAAAAGCTGATAATGGGTTAAGCTCATTACAATGTAAGATACAAAATTCTCTTAAAATCCCATCTGAAGTTGTCAACACATGCCAGACAATAAACAAATTACTTCCCATCTTCAGTGCCTGATACAGGCTTCAAATGCAGTTCAGGTTTACGTGAGATGCAACTTCAAAATGTAACATTTTTGATAAAATTAGCATCACTCACAGCTATTTGGCACAAAATCACATATGTCAAGGACATGCAAAATGTATGAAGAATCTATCCTGTATATACTGACATACAAATCAGACATTATGGTTGCTCTCCACTGAGAGTCAAACAGAGTCTTTAGGCCAGTGTCTTTCAACACCTGATGTCGGAAAGATAATTTTTAATTCCAGTATTTGAAAAGGAAAATTGTTAGGAATTATTTGATTGGCTCTGAAAGTTAAAATGTAGTTTTACACTTACACTGTTTTCCTCATCTACAAGGTACTGAGCTTAACAGAGGACTTCCAATTCTAGTCTGTTGTCTCCCTTTCCCTCATTGTCTAAACCTCATAATGATAACATAGCAATTACTTTTTGTATCTCCACTGCCATATACTTCAGATTTTGTCAGCACTTCCACTTAAATGTTGTATTATTAGATATTCTACTTTGAGGTTTCTAAGTAGCTTGAAAGTGTCTTCCCAATAGAAATATCTTTGCATGAATATGTCTATTTCTGAATGTTTATGATTAAGAAGGTAACCTTGTAGGCAACTAGCAGAGAACATATCTTGTAATTAAAACAAATTTGTTTAGGGCTTTTTTATGTTGCTTCTAAACTGAGGATCTTAGCACCTCTGTATTCTCTTCATCTATTAAATTATAATTTTGTTCTGTGGCTATCATAGTATTTAGCTATTGTATAGGGTATGTGTGATGTTAAACTTTGTATATGAGTTTTTGAACTGCTTTCATTTTTCCAAACACTACTAGCTCTAAAATAATTACTAAAAAAACCCCAGAGATGAATTTTAGAAGACACATTGAGGATAGGGTCTATTTAAGGAAAATTGTTTTTCTGCTAATCATGTATCATTCTACCTTGCCAGCAGTGTAAGTAACAGGTCTCATCAGAATACTTGTCAAGGCATACGAAAAGCTGTAGGTTTACACACGCCTAGAATTTTCAAGGCACTGGGTAGAATCACAAGCGTGATACCCCCAGAAGTCATCTTTGTGCCTGATAACTGAACAGTTCAAATATTTTCCATTACCAGAAAAAATGAATTCGCATTGATCTTCATCCTCTCTAGAGCATCCTTTGGAAAAATGATATATATGTATAGATGAGGCACTGTTCACTTCAGTACAATAACGATTGGTTTCAAGTGAAAAATGAGGAGAGTAACTCATTACACAGTACACATGAGACAACGTCTTTGTTTCCTTTTCTTTTTTTTTCTTTTCTTTTTTTTCCAGAGTAAATGTTCTTATTTAAAGCTTCATCACCAAAAATGTCTGTACCTATACTACAACATAAGAAGGCTTCACTCAGGTCAGACACGCATTTCTTAACATAAAAAAAAAAAAGCAAGGAGAGAGAAAGCAAGGGTAGAGAGACAGTACATATCCAATAGTACTGCTATTGTACATGGCACAAATCACTAGATATGTTTATGGAACATAATCCATTATAATTTCTCTATAATCATTGCATCACGTGCTCCATAAACATTGATGAAAGAAGCTAAATTATCTCAATAAGGTAATCAGATAGGGTTTTGCAAAAACAAACAACGTGCAAGTTCAGAGGAAGTATATTCAGCATTTTCTGCCAAGCTCCTCCTTACTGGTGCTACAAATTAAGCATACAAAACATGAAATGCTACAAAGTCCCAGAGCAGCTTGGGGTTCACTAGTGATACTACTCTGAGAACACAGTTGTAAGTACTGAGATTTCTCTTGCACTCTATCAGAATATGTCTACATTGAAAACCACAGCAGATGCAGGACTTGAAAGAGTTCTATCCACTAGCTCAAGTACCGTCAGTCTAGACAGACACCTAAGTTTATGGACATACAAATTTAACTTGCTTTAGAGCTTTGTGCTACCATCCCTAAACCATATCAATTCCACACATTCTTTCACAGATCAGAAATACCCATTTTTCCCTTGAAAGTAGCTTTATTAATGACAGAAGTATTTTCTTTTTTTTTTGTATTGCTTCTTAATGTCTACATCAAATAGCATCAATATTCCCTTTCAGCTCAAAAAAAACCCCAACAAATCAAACACCTGAAACAACGGGGGACCACAAGAAACCAACAAACCAAAACCCAATTGCCAGCTGCTCTTCTAAGACAAACAAACAAACAAACAAACAAACAAAAACCAAAAAAACCAAAAAACCCTGAACAAACTCACAAAACTGTTTTGAAAACAGCAACTGGAAATAATGTGCTGAGAAAACAATTACAGGCTTCCATCTTCATGTAAAGGGCCCCTTTTTCAAAACACGACTCTTACTAAATAAACAAGAAATTCCAAAACAGACTGTTGAACTCTTAGATATCTTGTGACTTATAAAGGAGAATCTTATTCCAAGTCATAAGGGAAAGATACTCATTTGCTGGTATATGACATTCACAGGTCTTCTACTGAAAAACCTTACTTCTTCAATCTTGCACAGCTGAAGTATTAGCAACATTTTTTCAATGGATATTTACAGTGGATCAAAAGGACACAACAAAGATATGGTACGTGGCATAACTTGATGTGCAGCTTTAAATAAACCAAGATCCTGAAATAAGTCAAGATTTGTAAGTTAGCCAGCTCTGTCTAGCCATCAAAGCTTCATCAGGCTGACCGAGTTGTGTTAACATTCCTTAATATCTGAAGGTCCTTTTCTGCATCAAGGAGAGCAAAGCATCCAAGTGCATGCTTCTCCATAAAGCAAACAAGTCAGAGACAGGAGGCAGTAACATAGATATCAGTTTCTGCATGTATGACATTTGAGGGTTAATACTGAAATGCGGGATATTCTCTCCATGGCAGAAAATTCAGAGTCTGAGCACAATTTCCTCATCTCAATGAAGTGTGGAAGACCTTACTAGTTGAAAGTTTAAAACCCTCTAATTAATTACCTTTATGAGACAAAGAAAAGTTGTGGAGAAATTCAAGAGACACTAAACGGTAGGAAAATCAAGGCCAAAAAAAACCCCCATCGTGAGCCACAAGACACCTCTTTCTTTCTACAAGTTCTCTGCATGCAAATGTCATGATTCATTTCTTAGGAAATAGTATGTATTTTTGCATTCCAGTTCAGAAAGTAACAACAGGCATTAATTTTGCCTATTATTAAACTCCTGTACAGTGACTCTTCTCCAAATAATCTCCATAAAGCAGACTCACTGAGAAAACATGGAACAGTGAAAAATGGAAACACTTCTAACCAATTAGCCATGTATCAAGATATCCGTTGAAGTTTGATTAGTCTAAAAAAAAAAAAAAAAAAGGGAAATAAAGATTTCCCATCATTTTTTTCCCTTCTGGGATTTTTGCAGGTGAAAAAAAAGACTACATAGTATTCTACAGCTGAGCTCTTTAAAGGACTGTTCACTGTTCTGCAGTGAACACTGAAATTTTCTTTACTCTAGATCAGCAAAGCAAGCTGCATCAAATAAAGTATTTCTGTTTACTTTGTGTATGAAGATATTTCTCAGACAACCAGAAAATTTCTTAAAAGTCCAGTTCTACAGTTACTGCATCATTAATTTCAGAAGCAGCTAAAAACTAAAAGACATTGCTGTAAGTTGTAATGTTGTTAGATATTTAGTACTTTCATCTTTGGGGAAACATGATAAGCCCATTCAGCAGTAAGACACACCCAAACAGGCACCACTGTACTCTAAAAATTTAGTAAGTACAGTAGAATTTTAAAACAAAGTAGAATAATTTATGAGAAGCATATAAGGGGTTAGGAAGGTGAAAGAAATTCTTTGCAGAGTGGTCCAAGAACAAAAGCTACAAAATGTAGCTATGTAATCAGTAAAATGTTTTATTTGCATTGCAGTGTTTGGGTTTCTCTTCAATCACAAGCACCAAAGTCAAAGGGATTCTGAACATCTCACTGCAGTTTACCAATCAGGATTATATGCCAATGTGTGATGAAGTTCAACTACACGATGTGACAAAATATGATGTGACAAGTAAATTTTAAAGGAGAATCCACTAATTTGGAACCAATAATTGCTACAATTCAAACAGCCCCATTACTTATATAGTGAATTTTCAAAGATGGATTTGTGGCATATTTTTAACTGGATTAAGTGTCAACTTCAATGGAGCAATTAGCACTAAAAAAATATTTCTCATCAACAGTACTATTTATCATCTGGCAGGTAATAATTTCTTATTCCTACCTTTAGTACTTCTGAATATTTTCTCTGAAATAATATATTCAATCAAAAGAACACATTTTATGCTAATGTAATCTTTGTACAGCTTTAGCTAAAATCTCAAGTACTGATAATTACAAAAAAGTCTGTGATGGGATTCCAGAAAACTGGCAGTTAATTTATCTACTTTTATGGGGACAAAAGTTCAGTAAATTCTTGAACAATGTTCAATAGCACAAACTACAAGAATCATCTTTGCAAGGATTATCCTGTATTACTAGCCTAAGTACTGAAAAAAAACCTATGGAAGTGGGGAAATGACACATTGCAAAGCTTCTGGAGAACTTTGCCATCTACAGACAACACACGATTGTTTGGAATCGTGACACTTCAACATTTCAGTCTGTCAGCTTTTTAACTAAATATGCCCAGGTTTTATATAAAGGAGTACTTTGCTACAGAGGGAAGGTATTTCAGTATCACAAAAGTTACTCTGTGGAAGTTAATATTAAGCATTAAATAATCCACTAGGCACCACCCGAGTGCTTGCACTGATGAAGATTTTGAATGGTGTGAAAGAATTTATAGCATAAAACATGAGACTAATTTTAAATACAAGATCATAACAAGAGGACTAGCAAGGAAGACAGTAATGTATACATTATGAGTATCTTCATCATTCTATTCAAGACCTCAACATTTCTGAACTAATGTGCAGTAATATTCAGCCTTCACATACAAACCACAAAAGCTATGTACATACCCCTCAAAATCATGTCACACCACCCCTGCTATCACTAACAAAATGACACAAACATCCAATCTCTTTAGGAACAGCAAGCACTGAAAAATCGTAATTGCCTATTTCTTAAATAAAAATGTACCTAGTTAACAATATGTGTTTTGGAGTCACTGACACATAGCTGTGATTGTGTATGTGTGCATGGAAGGGCACATCTATTTTTAAATACACGGGACTAAAGCACAAAGTCTTGGTAAAAGCTTTCTAGGTATCAGCCTATATGCACAGTAAACTGCCCATTTCTGGTTGTTTATTTACTGCTTCAGATATTTTTCTTACACCTCAATGGTTTTCTCCCTAGAGATTTCATAAATGATTCAGCCACAGCTCAAGTGTTTGCACAACGCAATGCCAATATCAGCTGACTGTAAAGAATATTTTTATTTTTGTGTGTGTAGCTGGCTTGGAACACTTTTAAAGCTAAAAAAAAATACTAGACATTCTCAACATTCACTTCAACACTACTGCAGGTTACAAGTTCTATCTTGCAGAAAACTACACAAGATCTTTCAGCTCCTTGGGTGCTGTACTACCGTTATCTCATATTAAACTTCTGTGAAGTATATAATAACTTCTAATCTTGCATATCTTTAGGTTTGTCATAGGTAATACTCACAATGTTTGTTTCAATATTAATTGCACAAATTTCATACAGCATTAAACAGCACATAGTAAATAATAAATAGAATGAGAGAAACCAGAAGGAAGAGGTTTCCTAAGCTCTTTTAGCAGCTTATAAGTAAATCATAAAATGTCAAGCTGTAAAATTTGGCTCAGATAAGTATGATTTTTCCTGAATTAGTTCTGTAAGCTTTTATACTTCCTGAACACTTTCAAGTCATCCTAAATGCTGAGCTTACCTTAATATTGAACAGTTATGCTACAACACATAAAAAGGATTGAAAGTACAAACTATTCTCAAAATGAAAGAGTTTGTCTGTCTTTGTTTAAATAAGAAAAATAAGGAATTTATTTGGAAGTAGAAAAAAGAACTATGTTAAAAAGTTACTTTTTAGGTACTTTTCTTCTGTTTAGCTAAGAGCCTCAACTGGGTACTATCTTCTATTAAAACCACTGTACACTTTAAAACCTTGTATCTTAAATCTTGCAGCTACTTAGTTTCATATACTCACATTTTAACAGTAATATAGTTATGTCTGTTAGCAATTACATTGTCATAATTATACCATCATATTTTCAAGTGTTTAAAGATTTAAAAATTGTAAAGCAGCTATATTTAATACTCCAAAGGGCTTTTATTCTTTTTCTGTGTCCTATGATAAATCTTATTAATATTAGGCCATACACTGTATATGGATAGATGTGTATATGGCTCAGAATGAGTAAGGTGAAGTGTTATAAAGGAAATATTTTAAAACAACAGTCATGTAAAATTTAAAGTCCAAGTCTGAAAAAAACCCTGATCAATTCAATTTCAGCACACCATTTAAAACAATATTTTAGTTTATAAATCGTTACAATATTCATGACACAATTAAGATACAAATGCAAATGGACTACTGCATTCAACTAGAGTTTTGACTACACATGTCAAGTTTAAAGGTTCCATTTATTTGCCCCTTGGACAAATACTAACGTCTTAGAAACCTCTCCAATAGCTGAGATTAACTTTGCTCTTATTGCTAAACCTGCAAGATTTTCCACAAAGGTAGATTATTCAGGCCATGAAGAATGTTGTCACAGAGCCCTTGATTGTGGCCTTAGTAGATAAGACATGATTCTATCAACACTGACAGATGTTCTTTCCTCTCAGGATATGGCCACCAAGGATAAAAGTTGCTATCCGCATATAAAGAAGATGAATTTGCATTTGAAGCCCTATATCCATTCTCCAGAATCTCCATCACTGAGAAAAATCCAGCCTGCACTTCATTTACAGTATTGGCAGGCCAACATGAACACACAGTTTTTCAGTAATTTTCACCTGCCTCAAAGGACCATCACTGAGTATGCAGCATTATGGTCACTGCCATACATACTGCATGCTAAACATTTGTTTCACCTCTCCTGCTGTGAAGTCTGAGAGGATATTTTTGTCAGGTAAATATACTTGTGCATAAGGAAATACGTATAAAAAATATCCCAACTTTGGTGTGTGCCTGGAATACAAAACCATTATCATGTATATATCCGTGGTTTAAATGAAGCTATTCACAAAGAACTACTTTCACTAGTGTATTTGAAAACGACTAATCTTAAGACTAATAAAATGATTAACATTAAAATCCTCTCCAATGCATGTACAAATATATGGCTTACACATTTAAAATTAGTCTTTTGAAAAACATCTCTGCCATCATCTATAAGATGTTCAAAGAATCAGTTTAATCTATTGTTCAAAGAGAAATTCCAAACTCTATGTAATAATTTCCTGATGGAAATTTTATGATGGAAATGTCCTGAAGTTCTTTGTGGAAAAAAACCAGTATTTTAAAGCTAACTTTTCTGTATTTATTACACCTGAATATTCTCCCAATGGAATGAGAGAGTAAGTGAAAAGAACAGTAATGTATCTTTTCACTGCTACCACTGAACCAGCTTGTTCAGTGAACAACAGAAAAAAAGTTCTTCATTACATACTGTAATAACTGTAAAAACTTGTAAACAATGAAGAAACCATTTTTTCCACATTCCTACAGTTAAGGAACACGCACATCCTTGACATCTTGATATGGGAAAAAAAAAAAAGTATTTGTTGATATGACAACAAAACCAGATAGCTTATGTGTAATGAGGTAGAAACATCCAAGTCACAAGGACAACCATAAAAATGCCTGTAACAACCAGAGGCTGAGGAAAACTAAGAATCAAAGATAAAGTTTTAGGTTTAAAAACAAACAAAATCAAAATTTTCATAATCTATGAGGATTAAAAAGGTCAGGTTAGCAACACAAGCATATTTTGGTACGTGTTAAAGACTTGACTTTCAGTTGCACCACATTGACAGCATCACTATGAACCTACTACTAACATCAGTCAGTAGCAAGAAAAGTAGTCTTTATAAGGAAGAAATTGTTGCAAAGGCTTACAAAGGCTTGTTACCACCTAAAAAGCCAAATAAATAAACAAATCTGCATACTATCTACTAGAAAATATGAACAACATAGTGACCATCTCTAAACACAACAGATTCAAAATCTCAGAATCACAGAATGGTAGGGATTGGAAGGGACCTTTAGAGACCACATAGTCCAATCCCCACATCAAAGCAGGTCCACTTGAATCAGGTGACAGAGAACATGTCCAGGTGGGTTTTGAAGACCACCGGAGAAGGAGACGCCATACCCTCGCTAGGCAGTCTGGGCCAGGTCTCCCTCCCCTGAACATTTAAATAGTTTTTCCTTATGTTTAAACGGACCTTTTTGTGTTCCAGCTTCTTTCCATCACCCCTTGTCCTGTCGCTAGATAAGACAAAAAAAAGTGATGCCCCAACCTTCTGATGTGCATCATTTAGATATTTGGAAATAATAATGAGATCCCTCTGCAGTCTACTCCAGACTAAACAGCCCCAGTTCCCACAGCCTTTCCTCATAAGATGCTCCAGTCCCCTGATCATCCTGGTGGCCCTCCCCTGGCCTCTCTTTAGATGTTTCCTGTCCCTCTTGAGCTGGGGAGCCCAAAACTGAACACAGAATTCCAGATGATTCCAGATGAGAACCTCCCTCAAACTGCTGACCGCACTCTTCTTCATGCATCCCATAATGCCACTGGCCTTCTTGAACACAAGGACACATTGTTGTGACTCAGTGACTCAGACTCTTCTAGTCCTGTGATTCAGTGACTCTTCTACTGCTATACATTCTTCCTGTTGCCAAAAACCGATTTCTCCATTGCATAATAATGAGTACTGATTTCTTTTTTTAATATAAAATACAGACCTTTAAATTTTTAATAGAATTAGTAAGAGAGAACTAATTATTATCACAAAATATTTTTTATATTAAAACTATCCTTATCATGACGATAAAGAAGAGAATAAAAATTTAATCAGCTATGGGATTTTAAACTGTGAATAAAATGAGGTATCTTCTTAATATATAAATAGAAATTATATAATTGGACATTAAGAAATTATTAATGAAAATTTCACTGACAATTTTTTAAATATATATCTCATTAAATAAGCTTTCCAATGTTTCTATGACTTCAGTAAATTGTATTATTGACATTTTTAATCTGGAAATAATTGACCTATCTGTATATGTAATCCAGTTTTAAACTAAATCTGTGACAGAGTAGGGAATGTGAAGAGAAATACTAACTCTTGTTTTCTGAGATTACCCACCACATTTATGGCACGACTGTGATTTCAACAGCCATTGTGGTCTGATCCAATTCTGGTTAAAGTCTTTGGAAATCTTTTATAGACATTAGGCTATATCAGTGTATGACTAAACCAACCCCAACATTTATTCCTATTGTTCTGCTTTTTACCTACGTCCTTCCTTCACAGTCCCCAAAACTTCAGTCTATTTAAATTCTCTTTTCTTTCAGAAAGTGACTTAGGAAAGACACTACATTTTTATATTCCTGAATTCTCAATGCCTAATGGAAAGAATTTGAAGATATCACAGAAATAATAGATAAGCTTTGCTTTTCAAGTACAACCAAGCCAATTAAGAGATCCAAATTACTGGATAATTGATCGCATTTTGACCTTTGAGAACTAATCTAGGGAATAAAATTGCAGATCATTAACAGCTCAAGAAAAACAATTCCTGTCTACAAGTTACATTAATCCTTCATATAAAATAAGTACAAAAATGTCTGCATCATTTACTCCAAGCATTTTTGTGCATTTTCATCTCTTTTAAATTAAAAAAAGCTAAAATCTAGTTTAAGTGCATTTTCATCTCAGGTTTACCTTTGTGGTGTGCAGGGGTTCTCACCATAACAAAGAAAATTTAGGAATACAAATTAAAGGTAGAAAAAAATCTATTTGTTTACCATTACTATGATTTTGATTATAAATGAGGACTTATTAAATAAGTAACACTTGACGTAAATGCCATACAGGTATTACAGAGATTCATTGCAAAAAAAGAAAATAAAAAATCATTAGAGAAAACTTTTCACTGTACATTTACAATTTGGAAATCAACTTTTTCTAGGTCAAAGTCTGTTTTAATAAGTCTCCTAAATTAAACAATTATGAATGAAAAAAATAGAAGTTATTTTAAAGATCCATTCTAACATTGTTCAAATGCAGTCTTTTCAGTTGAATCATAATTACTTTTGAGTTCAAAATAGGAATAAATGTATTCTTAAAACTTCAAAGAAGGTAGAAAGTCAATTTCCAAAAGACACTTAAAATACAGATAAATTTAGTATTTCAAGTGATCCACAAGGCCTGTTCCAATAGTTTATTTCATTGAGGATTTTTTTTTTTTTTACCAACTGGCCAAGGTATTCAGCTTTTAACTGAAAGCTGCATTTTTAGCCTCATAAAATATTCTTACAGAACAAGAAAGTAGGTTTTTATTAGTTATTCTTAGTGGACACTATGATTACATTATTATGCATTAAGTGATGGACTTGCTAAAACTTCATAGAAAATTATTTTTTCCTTGGTTACAACTCTCCAGATACATATTATCAAATCTATAACAGCACAATATTAATGGAGTAACTATCAAAAGTGTGTACATAACGATGAAAAACTTTCTATCATCTACTTAAGTGTAAACCTAGCGGTTGCATACAGTGAAGATGTACAGTAGGTGGTGGTAAACCTGTAATGTTGGGATTTCCTTAAGTTATAAGCATTTCTAATTGTGTAACAGAGCAATATCCTGTTAGCAGCAATTCCTCCTCAGTGTTTGTTAAATACAGTAATTCACACAATAACATATTAATCAAACAGCTAGCTCTACCGGTTACAACAAGGCCATAAGTTGAATGCTGCAATAATTAACACATCCACACATTGACTTACTCCACGAGTAAAAGTTGAGCTTAGCTCTCTTTAGAAGTTGGTTTCTGTTTCCTTTTAAGTCTGAAATCACAAAATATCTTCTTCTTATCTTTTGAGAACAGATGAATTTTTTTGCAGTCTCAACTATGGGTTACAGGCTCCCAACAACTGACAACATGATATGAGTTAAGCAAGCCAAAGTATTACACAGAGAACTAGAAAAGTACTACACACAGTCATTAACAAAGTTGCCCAGTATTAAGTATGAGGATTTTTTTTCCTAGAAAAATTGAAGGGAAAAACTATTGAGAACTATGTATGTACTAGCCAGGAGTACACAGATTCACAGATCTTGAAGAATGTCTTCAAACCGTAGTGCAAGATGGCACTTAGCAAAAAGGGCAAAGTAGATGATACAGGTAACTGGTCATTCAGCATAAGCAATAAGCTATGAATTTTAACTCCCTCAAGCCAAAAGTAAGCGTTGCAAGCTCCAGACAAGAAGCTATAACAGTTCTCATTAACAAGAAGTTTATTGATCTTGCAAAACTCACAAAAAGGTCAGTACATTTCTTGGCATCTGTTGCTGGCACTTTATCTAGTAAGTATTTGCATACAGACATATGTAAAGATCTTTCTCCTTCATATAGAGAAACTGCTTAAAAGCTATAGCTGTTATATCAGTAGAAAATGACAAGCTCATACATACTCAAAAAGTGCGAGATTTTAAAACAAGTAAGAGACAATTATCAGCTACTCTGACCTCCAGCAGAAAAAAAGGTAAGATGATCTTACTGAGTAATTTTTGCATCACATCAATCCACTTACAGCTAATTTCTTGCAATACAGATTTAAAATTTAAGGAGAAAGTTATAATTTCTTTCAGTAAGTAAATATACTTCAAATATCTATTGGAATTTATATCACTTTCTGCTAGATTACTACTAGGAATTTGTTCTTTCCTTTATATATGAGTATTTGAAACTGATTAAATGTAATAATTTAAAAAATCATTTTGTGGCTAATAGCTGAACATAAATCAGCATTCCATGCAGCAATAAATAACACTTCAACAGAGTTCACCCGCTGCTAGTTGAACATTTTGCTTTTCTGGATGAGATCTAATGACAGGTTTCTTACTACTTTACTATCATAGCTAGGTAAATGTCTCAGATTATTTACCAAAGTGGATTTTGTCATTTGAATTTTTTAGCTTTGTCTTTTTTTTCCACATGTCTAAAAAAAGAAAATACATCACAACACTACACAATCAGAAAGCATATATCACAGCTCAAGGAAATTCTAATGAGCCGATCATACAGCTACATTAACTGTTGCTAATGAGATGAAGCTCTAAAGGACTCTCCCCTATAAGGAGCCCTCAATCACAAAAATCCGATGCCATGATCTAGTTCTAAAAAGCCTTTCCTCCTCTGTCCCTAACTATTCCTCATAAAATACAATGTACGAGTCTTCACTGATAAACAGATTTAACATCCAGCCAGCTGCTCTAAAGTTCACATGGTTGTAACTGATCCATTCATTTAATTTCATAGCAACAGAAAACTGGAGTTTTGCCTTCTTTTGCTTTTCCTTCATCATTTTAAATATCCAGAGATAAAACATAGCACAGATATGAAGTGTCCTAATCTCATATGGTAGATTTTATATTCCTAATGGCAAACTCCTGATAATTAAGATTCTAAAACACTGAAGTCATTTATGACTCAATCCTTCCAAGTTACACGTGCCTCTTTTCGTGTGGCAAGCATCAGTCCCAATCCTGGTGTTTTCAGATTGCTGTATAAATAACCTGTATAACATTAGCACACACAGTCAGAATTACGATGGTCACTCTGCAACATGAAATCCATTCAGTTCAGTTCTCTGAAACCTTGGGCGTCTAGCGCCACTGTAATGCCACTACAGCGAATATCAGTTTCTCTTTCACATTTTAGTACTTTGTCTGAGTGGAACTTCATGGCAGTAAAATGACAGAATATCTTTTCAGCTGTGAGGAAAACAACGTTTTCTCTCCCATATACACTGAGTTCAGAAGTGTACAAGAGCAGTGAAAATTAATCGGCTGTGGTTGTACATGCAGAATACAGAGAGTCCTTTCTTTTTAGTCTTGAAGGTAGCTTAATAGTTTGAGAACAGTCTTATTAATGTAAATGAAGCTCTAATAGCATATTGCATGAAATTCTTTTTATTAAGCATTTCTTTGGAAAACAGCCCATAAACTGGATTAATCCACTGCACTGTATTTTCTGTAAGCACCTAACCAAAGTGACTTTTAAAACAGGTTGCTGAGTAAACTTTAAAGTAGCCAATAAAGATACTTTTGCTGTAAAAAGTGCTTCATATGTAGTTAATTTCACACTTATTTGCACTGGAAAATTAAATTTTTACTTATCAACATACCACAGAAATACTGAAGAAAATTCTGCTCTGATGTCTACACCGTATTTTTTGCTTTAGGCAAACCATAATAAAATTAATTGATAATTAGGAAACTGACATTATAATCCGGATAATATTGTCCAATTCTCCAATGGCACTGTCCACAATGCCAGTTCACTTCATCAAAAAGAACAAAACCATTTTTTTGTAGTGCCTGAGAATGCACCTAAATTCATGAATTATTTTTAAAAATAGAGTCAAGGAACATTAATCATTTATGTACTTTGGAAAATGATACCTTAGGCCTCCCATTCCTGAGCACTCCAAATTCTCTAGCTGTAATGAGAAAGTAGGATTGAACGTGTGTGACTGACAGTATCATTTTACATTGATTCCTTAGTCACTTAAAGTGAGAGAAAAAAGTGCAAATATTTTGTGGGCAAGACCAAAGAAAAGTGAATTCTCTATCATTTAATATAAAATGCTCTGGACTATTTATAGACAGAGTTTATGAGGCTACCCTCAACATACTGAAAACTTGCTTTATTTTTAGGTAACTTTCAAATCAAGAGGCATTCTTTTTTTTTTTTTTTAAATTTCAAATGTATTTTGAGAAGTAAATACTACTGATAGAGATGTTTTTGTATTTCCTGTTCTCAGACTTTTCTCATAAAGCAAGTGTAATATCTAATACATTATGAATGAATTCTCCCTGACAGAGCTTGAGGTTTATCCTGCAGATCAATTAAGACTTAAGCATAGCTGACAATGATGTAAATTTGATTACTTTTTACCAGTCCATCAATAATTTCTTACACATTTTTCTTCTTAAATATTGAATCAAACATCAACACATTCTAATGTTGCCTCAGCAGCTTAAAGATTGCATCCATTTGAGTTCATAAACTCTAAATTCCTGGAAAATTGTGTATTAGTAGCTACAGAAAAATTCTGTCCTAGAAAGCTGTATATAGCTGCTGGTTAAATTTATTTAAACTTATAAGATCAAAAATGCAGATTTAATTTGTCACACAGCAGTGAAATAGTCTCAGATTTCCAATAACGGCTTTTTATCCGTATTCCTAAGATTCTTGTACCTTCAAATTCTATTACAAATCTTCATGGTTTGTAGTTATAAGAAACAATAAACACTTTTTTTATTTTTTTTCTGGATTTTTTTTTTCCTATTTCATATTTTGCATCTGTAACATACTTGGAGAAAACCAACTGGATCTAGGAAGGTAGCTAAGGTAGCTTTTTTATTGTAAGGTTGAAAATATCACCCATTAAAGAAATAATTTAAATAAATCTACTGACACTTTACATTACTAACACAAAGGCTCAAATTTCAGTCACATTTAAACCAGCACAATCTAATCCCACTGATAAAGTCCCTTCTCCTTCTGCTCAATTATGCAATCATTATCATATTAAATAATTATGTTGGGGTGTTTCATTGTTTTGGGTTTTGTTTTTTTTCACTGCTAGATAACTTTAAATCCTTTTATTTTGCTGTATATTTTATATTGAAAAAAAAGTCAAGAAATTTTCTTAAAAGAAAGAAGAATCATCATTATTGAAATTCAAGAATAAGTAAATTGGGGATAGCTGTGATTTGAAGTTTAAGCAACTGTACTGCAAGGCCTATTAATTTATCATTGCAAACAGTGAAAGATCTGTAGGTTCAAGACAGTTTCACTACATATAATTACTAATACTAACCATACAAATCAGTGTCATGATTGTCATATTTACAATCACGCTTACAGATTTGGCGGTCATGAATGTAAACATCCATGTTTTACAAGAATTAATTTCTCTTCTCAAACTGTCAGACATTACTTTTGATATTTTTATTTTATTTTTCTTTGTGAGAGTATCTGCTTTAATTCTTTTCCTGGGGAAAACTATTCTTATGTGTAATTTCATTTGAATTCCTATGGAGCCAGAGATTAATTTATCTGTGTCTCTATCAATCTAAAATTTTTTATGCTGAGTTCAACATTATTAACCTTTGATCATTTTGTATAAAGTTGATTTGGCATTTTCTCCAGCCTTGTTTTCCCTATTTCTTTGGTTCTCTTGGTCTTGGTAGGGATAAATCATCAACACTACAGAAATAAAACCAGCCTTGTTGATAGTAAATGCTGCATACATTGTGTCATACTCTTCAGGCACAAGTATTCTTACCTTGCTTCTCTGTTGAAAGGTGCCAATTTTAAAGTTGGTTCTAAAAGCAAAGTCTTTTAGTGACACTGTAGAATGTTTTATACACTTGACAGTCCCCCAATTGTCATTCTTATGTCTACTACGAAATCCTCAGACTCAAATGCTCCCCAGGAAAATCTGCTTGGACTCCAGTTTTCCCAAGATTTTATTATCCATTTTTCAAGATTCTCTTACAACTAATTCCATTTACAATTTATTGCTGTGTCACAAAGGAATGGCATAAGCTATCTGTGTTCAGAAAGAATTTTAGCATCCATCTCTCTTGTTCCCCTCTTCTGTCTCCCTTGAGTAGACATGAGCCGTGAAGATAAGTGAGGGTAGAAGGTGGAAGGAAAGGAAAGCTACAAAGGTTATGAATAAAGCAGTATTTATGGACTTCTCTCTTTTTCTCCTTTCCTGTTCTACTATCCGAAGCTGACCTGAATGAAGAAAACAGACAAAGCACAGGAATAACCAAAATATATATCTATGTCAAAGTGGCTCCTGCTGTTCCAACAACATCAGATTCTGGAGGAGGCTATGTTTTGAACGTTTTAGAGCAAGTCAACTCAAAAAATAACATAAATGTATTTGCTTAGAAGTTTCATTTTTACTGGAAGACATCTTTACCCCGTCACATAGAACAAGAGATCTGTAATTATGCTAAATGCTGCAAATCTGCTTAGGAGGAATAGGTGTCATTCATACAGAGTTCTAGTCTCTCAATAAGTCATATGCCCTGGTGGACTACCAATTAGAACCTCAGAGATATATTTTAACTTTTTTTAACCCCTTCTTCATTGTCTCTGTAGCCCATCACTGCATCATCTTTTGCTACTCTTAAAGCATGGCCACTCTTTCAGTTGAACTGTTAAGTGTTCAACATATTCTTCACCACTGAAAAACAATAGCTAATCTAGTTAAAGACTAATAAGAGCACAACAGAAAAACGCTGCCAAACAATGCTTACTTTGTTTGAACTTACTCATATGGTCTAACAGTCATGTTCCACATCCATAAGAAAAAAAGATAAAGAAAACCTCTACTTTATATCTGTGTGTGTGTGTGTACATACAGGCTGCCTAGACAGATAGGAAAACTGAACAGAACACCAGTTCAGCTCTAATACAAATGACTAAGTCAAATAATGATCTTTCACTGTATTAGGGAGTTGGAGATTTCATAAAAGGATCCAAAGACCGCAGAAGTCTGCTGCTTTTTCTCTATAGGACCTTCATCTTTAAAAAAAAATGTTTCTTCTATTCATGTTTCACATTTTATAAATTATGTGCATTATGACAGTATCTGCAGGTCTCAGTTGAGATCAGCTTTCATGCTACTAGATATAGAACATAGAACATAGCTCTGAACTTCTACATTCCTGAGAGCTTTAAGGAAAAAAAACATTTAAAAAAAAATCACATTGACCCATTTAGATAAAAATCACTTACTATATAATTGACAGCAATAAAAGAAAATCCTAACAAATCAGAATCCATCTCTTTTTGTCCATTCTGAATGTCAGCTAAAACCTTCCATCAGTTCTTTTATGAAATAGCAAATTCCGTAGTGGCTACATAGACATGTAGCTGGGAAGATCTGTGCCTGAAATTTAATTAAGGATGCAAAACCATACTAAACTCTGATGCAATTGTCCATTAAGAGCAGAGGCTAGCTAACCTTGTTAGAATCTCAGTCCAACAATGCTTAAGAGGTAACACTAAGTACTTAAAGAAACATAATCATTGTTCACAGAGTAGACCACACCAACTGGGATTTGTACATGCAATTTGAGTGCAGTTAGATATTCCATTTGAGGTTCCGATACTCCTATAATGACTTCCATTTATTGCACTAGGAAATATCCTTCTGTGGCTCAGAAACAACTTGTCCGTAATTATATCCAAAAAAAACAAAGAACCTACAAATATTTTCCAACAATAAAACAAAAACACAAGTGTGTACCATATATAAACAATTTCAATAGTAACAAAGACATTTTGGGAATTAGAAATATAGTTTCCCGAAATGAAATGACTGTTTGGGTTCATGGAGGTAAAGTCTGTGAAAACAGTAGAAACCCTTAGCACAGATTTTGTATTGCTCTTACAAATACAATTCTGATAATGAGAATGCAAAAAAAATTATGTATTTCAAAATACTTGGTAATTCTAACAGTCTGCACTAGTCAATTTTTTAAAACTGCATTTTTAAGCAATTTAATACTATTACTTAATTTATTCTCATTACAGTAAACAGTAAAAAAATTTGATTAAGGACCAAGAACAAAAATTAAAAAGACATCAGTTACACATCAATGTACTTATACAGTTGGCTACTGTGATACAAATATACTCTCTGTATATGTTTGTGTAAAAAAACACCAAGTTCTACTTTAAATCAATATTTTTAGTGTCATTTCCTCTTTTCTAGTTAAAACTTAAACAAAGGACTTCAGAAATTATTTCGTGCAGCCAGGAAAGTATTATCTAATAAGAATAATGACAATTTTCAGCCTTAACAAGAAAGTCAGGAGGCATTGCAATGCATTCTTTTCACAGAAGCTAGGGAAAAAATAAGAGTCAAAAGATTCTGTTACCTTTTATTTACCAGTTAACTGTTTTTACCACACACAATTTGCATTTTGGAGACAGTTACTCTAAAATATAGACAAATACCAGCTCTCCCACATGTGTAACTGAGCATGGGTTTCTGCTTTATGATCAACGACTAACAAAACATTATATTTATTAAGGGACAAAGGCATTTTCTTAGGCATTACAGAAAGTAATGCCTAGTTTTTGGATCACAGTGAATATGGAGGATAAATGCTGATCTGCTCAGATCAAAAGCACATGTGCATGCTACAATTCCACACTGAGTAGATTCAAGGATACAATTATACAGCCTTATAAACTGTCTGCAAACAAGACTTCAAGGAGTGGACAACTGGAGGAATGAATATATTTTCCAGATGTGTAGAGATCTTAACGAGGTCAACTGCTAATGTTGATTCGTACAATCAGAAAACAATGCAAGCTGTTGCAATGGAACTTTGGATGAGACTAACAAACAATTCTGATTGCCTCAAACAATTCTGATTTATCTGTTCAATGTAGTGTTAAATTTAAAAAGTAAATAAAAAAAGCAAAATAAATCAAAGAAAAAACCCCACCCACACTGGAATAAAACAACCCAATGACAAATTTTACCTATGTGGACTAATGGACTCATGAGTTGATTTACACAATCAAGATATGGGCTTGGTAAGCCTATGGAAATTCAGTTACTCTTCAATATCAGTAAAAACAACACAGAAAATACTTGAAATTACAGGAGAAAAGGAATAGAACAGAGTAGACATGATAACATTATGTCACTATAAATTCACATTCTAGATGTACTTCTGGTTCCAAAATCAAAAATTAACATGGGAATTGAATAGTCACTATGAAGAACAATCAGAAGGAGACAAATTTGGTTTGTATATGAAATTACTCAGTTGCCTAGCTCTCTTCAGGCTGAAAAAAAGGAGGATAAAACAGTGTGATAGATAAAAAAACCTAAACAGAACAGAGAAGCTGATTAGGTACCAATAGCCCATTTTCTTTTCCATTAACAGAAGTATATAAATTTTATATGCCAATGCTTACATTTAGTTAAGAAAAATTAAGTTGTCAACAATGTTGTCATAATAAGAATAGAGAAAAGATTTGTAGCAAAGATTATTTCAGATCCAAGCACTTGTGTCTCAGTTGCTCTCAGCAATTCAAAGAGCACTTATAACCTGAATCTTTTTTTACATTTAATTACACTAAGATGAATGCAACTCATTCTATTTTGTGTTCCTTATTAATGCCTTCAGTTGCCTACAAAACACTCAGTATGGCATTATCCCTTAATATCTACAGGAATG
>WBNH01009049.1:0-248763 GCA_013401255.1 Urocolius indicus
AAAACAAAAACAACCTAAAAACAACCATCTTATCATTGACTTGTGTTAATTTAGAAGTAACCGTGACATGAAGTAATAGTGATTTGTTTTATATAAATGCTTTACCTGCTGCTTCATATTAAGGCCATAAATAGGGTTTTTTCTGCCTGGCTTTTATTTTGTTTTCTCTCTGGCTTTTATTTTGTAAGCAGTCAATCTAATGTTCAAAACATTTAGTCAGTTACTAGTGATCATATATTTGTGATTTCCTTCTGCTCAGAAGGTAATGGCTTTGTAGCATCAGTCTGTAGAGCATTTTCCAAATACTGGCAGACAGCTCTGGGTCTGGCTGTAGTTAGAAACAAAAGAAACAATTAAAGGTCTTGCTTTCTACATTCTACCAATGTGTCTAATAAACTTTTGTTCTGTCAACTATGTAAAACTATGCTTAGTAATACTTAGGTGAAATACAAAAGTGTAACAGACAACTAGTGTGTAATAACGCTTGTTCTTCACTTTCCATTCTGGAAATTCCACTCTGGTCTTAATACAAGACCACTATTCTTATGAAATAGAAGACTGTTTTAGGCCATGGTCATTATATTCGTATGTACTTTTCAATCCTAAAAGCAGAAATCTGCTGTCTTTAACTTAGGTCCTATTTTCATTTTTCTCCTGCCTATTAAAATATTAGCAGTTAAATGTGCACACTTGTCTATTTTGAAGACAATGAAACTTGTATAGCAACTATATAACCCTCTGATCAGCAAGTTGCTTCTCCTTTATTGCATTTCTACCAGTGAATTCAATGATGCAAAGATAAAATACTGGACAGCAGTAGGCAATGAAAAGAAGTTAAAGGGCCAAATGAATTAGTTCCATACTTACACCTCCTACTGTTCGTTGGCACCTTGTTAAGATCTTGAGTCTTTCCAACCATAATTTTAAACATTCAGTTCCCACATCTCCATTTGCACTGTGGTCCTGAGTCTATGAAAAATAACTTGTAAGTGAAAGTAAATATAGTTTCTTTTCTAACTAATGAACAAACAGGACCTAAGTTGTTGTCATATGGATGCTTACCTTAGGGCATGTCTATATTTTTTCAAGGTTTCTTTTTTTCAAAGGTAGACTGTGTGATAATAAACATTGCTGCTTAAAATGTAACTGCTTTATTTCTTGTTCTTCCTACTTTCCTTTTGCTGTGCAGTGGAGCAGATTACTATGACTATGGCCATGGACTGAGTGAAGAAACATATGACTCTTACGGTAAGTAGCTTTATGAGCTGAATGACTACACAAGTAGACTCTTGAAAAAATATAATCAAAGAAGACTTTCCATAAGGCAAACTTCAGTTCTGCAGTGGATAACAGCTGTTCAGGGACTCCTCCACTGTCACAGAGCTCCTCATATGGTTATTGAGAGATACTGAAGGAGGTTTTTGTGGTCTGTTAGCTAACAGTCGTGTGAAATAGATTGAATTTTGTTTCTTAGATTAAGTCGTACTGCAAGTACCCTTTTTGTATCACATTTAATGAGATTTAGGGGGGGAAAAATAGGGGTTGTAGGACCTTTTTTCTTCAGAAGCTGTTTGCAGCTGAAAGCAAATGCTTCATGTGTGGCACAACTATCACTGAAAATTGATACAAGGTAAGAATATGCTGAAATTGTCAGCTGAATCCAGGCTTAATTGAGTGCATTTTAGACTTGTATGGTCTTTCTGCATTCATTTTCATGCATCAGTCTTGTGAAATCAAGCAGGGAGTCATTATGTAAAGGTTATGGAAGTACTTTAGGTAGCTAATAGACATGAAGTCAGTGGGTTACTCATGAAGACAAAACAATGCATAATGAAGCAAAAGATGTGCCAGTAGTAAAGATCACACTGCGGCTTTTTTTTTGTGAGTTTGGTGTGTTGTCATGGTTTAACCTCAGCAGTCAACTAAAACCCTCACAGCCACTTGCTGACTCCTCGCCAATGTGACGGGGCAGAGAATCAGAGTAAGATGAGAAAACTCATGGGCTGAGATATAAGACAATTTTAATAAGTAAAGCAAAAGCTGCACACACAAGGAAAGCAAAACAAGGAATTCATTCCCTACTTCCCAGGAGCAGGCAGGTGTTCAGCCATTTCCAGGACAGTAGGACTCCAGCAGTTGTAACAGTGACTTGAAGATGAATATCTTAACTCCGAATTTCTTACCTTCCTCCTTCTTCCTCCAGTTTAAATGCTGACATGGCATCCTATGATCTGGGATATCCCTGGGATCAGTTGTCCCAATTGTGTCCCCTCCCAACTCCTTTTGCATTCCAGCCCACTTGCTGGTGGGATGGGGTGAAGAGCAGAAAAGGCCTTGACTCTGTGTCAGCGCTGCTCAGCAGCAATGAAAACATCCCTGTGTTATCAACACTGTTTCTAGTGCTAATCCAAAGCATAGTCTTCTAGTAGCTACTGTTAAGAGAATTTATCTCATCCAAAACCAGTGCAATTAGTGACAAATTTAATTAAAGGAATCTATTATGTGTTAGAAGTATAAATCATGTAAAAAGGTACCTTGGCTTAAGGGATAAATGTTAAATCTCTGGCTAGAGATCAGAGAAGTGTAATCTAGATCACTCAAATCTGAAACAATTGAAGATTGTTAGTAACTAATGTAAAAGATTTGTGATTCTGTGTGGTGGATGCTGTGCTGATTTTAGGATTCTATTTAAAATTTTCCATGGTGTATTTCTTAAACTCCATTTATAAATGCTTCCTGCAGGAAACTTAAATGATCTCAGTGAAGTTGTGGTGATAAATGTACTGAATACGGAAACTTGCTCAATGTCATATGCTTAAACTAAATATTTGGCTATAGGGGAAAGTCAGTTCATCAAAAGAGGTCACTTGAAATTCCTCTGTCCCTCCGCACTTTCAATTGATGTTGAGCGATATATGTATATTTAGCTTAAATTTTTATTTCCATATTGAAATAAAACCGTTTGCTATAATAAGCCTGATATTTCAGTGACTTTCATATATACAGAATTGATGGAGAAAAACCTGTGAAACTGCTTAATGTAGATAAATTTGCCTGATGGGGGAAAACGTGGATTGTGCTATTTAAGGCTGAAATTATGGATTTTCCATTGCTTCTGCATTTAAAATCGGTTTTCTATTCATCACAGTACAACCACTCAGAATATTAGGTGATATAGTTACTCCAGTTGAGAGGAGGACTATAAATACCTTAAAGGATTATGAGTTACAGCTACTGAACTTTCTGCCCACACAAATAAATGGTTACATGCTTTGTTTCTGAGCTAGCTGACCATCAAGTACATTCTTAAATGCAGAGTTAATGTAAGGATGATTATTAGTATCTAAGTGCCTTGAACTAAACTTCCTAGGATTGCATAGTGAGCAGATAGTTGCCTAGTGCTGTCTAGGAAGAAAAACACACCCAAAAATAAAAAATAATCAAAAGTGATGCCTAAATTTTAGGTTATCATATGTTTGGATTCCACCCTTAGTTTCTCGATGACGTTGTGTTTATTTGGATGCCTGTATACTTAGAGCAGGACAATTCTCCACATGGAAGCACATACGTTGTTTTTTAGTGTAGCTGCGGTTTGCTTTTGTTTTCTTTCAGGGGTGGTGTAATACTGATTTGTATTTGCTTTATTAAAATGTACCTAAGTACTGTTTCATTATGCTCTGCAATTAGTTCTCTGGTTTCCCTCTTGTAAGTGAAGTCGTAAATGCCTGGCACAGTAGACTTGCCTCTAAAGACAAAACTCTGCTACTTCTTGTAACTGTTTATTACCACTAAAGTGTGGTAGGTTTATGAAGTATTAAATATAGCACAAGTTTTTCCAAACTTAATGTCAAAACTGAAACAAGCAATTTTACCTGCTCTTTTAACTTTTTTTTAGGCTTTCTCTTCCTATTTCTTGCATTTTAGAGGAAGCTAATGTTTGCAGGGAAGCAGAATATTGCCCCTAGTTTGTTAGAAGCCACAGGTGTTTGTAGTGATACTTGAAGCTTTCCACTATTGGATTGCGTATTTGAATTAGGCCTAAATTGGTACTGATGCAAAGAAATTTATCTCTGGGATGAACTTATTTGCTTATACATAATTAATATTCTCCATTTTCATCCTAGCATAATTATTTGTAGGTCTGCCAGTGTAACTGTGTATTTTCAACAGGCAGCTGCAACTGAATGGCAGAGCCCTAAATATTTTTGCCATTATCCTGTTACACTCCCTGCTGTTAGGTGTTGGAGAAGCATTGTGGGATAACTCATGTAGATGTGTTATACCCAGATTTTTTTTTGTTAGACTTCCCTTTCTATGTTTTGGTTTCAGAAAATGAAACATTGCTATGTAATTCATAGAATCATAGAACAGTAGGGTTGGAAGGGATCTTTAGTGATCATCCAGTCCAAACCTCCTGCAGAAGCAGATCCACCTAGATCAGGTCACCCAAGAATGTATCCAGGCAGGTCTTGAAGACCTCCAAGGAAGGAGACTCTACATCCTCCCTGGGCAGCCTGTGCCAGTGCTCCATCACTCTCACAGTAAAATAGATTTTTCTTATGTTTAAATGAAACTTTTTGTGTTCCAGCTCCATCCCATTACCCCTTGTCTTGTTGGTGGATACAATAGAAAAAAGGGATGCCCCAACCTCCTGTCATCCAACATTTATATACTTGTAAATATTGACATCACAGTGGAATGGAGAAAAAAGTGTGACATCTGAGAAGATCAGAAAGGATCTGACTATATTTGTTTTCTTGCAGGGCAAGAAGAATGGACCAACTCACGACACAAGGCACCTTCTGCAAGGACAACAAAAGGAGTCTACAGAGACCAGCCATATGCCAGATACTGATTGTACTGTCTGATGTTGTGAAATATCCAATCTCCACCAGTCCTGTATACTGTTCAAAGTAATTTTTTCTATGAACAATCCCTTTTTATTAAATCCAAGTGCATAAAATTCTGAATGGATGGACTGAGATTAAAATATGTTGTTGAAAGAACAACCTGGACAGAAGGAAATGTAAAACAAAGAACTTTGTTATTTCCAAACTGTATTTCAAAAAAAGAAAAATAGGTGATCAGAAAAATAACCTTTGATTAACTAGTGTTAAACAAAGACTAGGTTTACTAAATATGTTAGTCCATTCTTTTAACATAAGCGTAACCTTTTATTTGAAAGGTTTTCAACAATTTAGTCGTTAGTTTTTATTTTCAGCCATTTGCTAGATTTCTCTCTTTGCAAACATGCGTAAAAAGGGAAGCAAATTACAAATGCAAATAATGTGGTATTTTGTAACTCAAGTCTTGAAATGTTCTGTAGTGTTAAGCAAAGTTTTACCCTTGCTTGATACTAAATAAACTTTTGAAAGAAAATCAGTGTGTGTGAGATTTAATTTTATGCTTTATCTTATAATAAAATTTCATAAATAGTAGTAAACAGGGAGAAATGTTTAACAGTGATCAGCTAGAAAAGGCTCATCTTAAACACTGCGCAACTTCTTTTAAAATATGGTATAAAACTAAATGTTTTTATATATATATACTCACAGTAGATATAAATGCTGTTTAAAGTATCCAAATGGTATGGATCTGCTGGAGTGTCACATTAAATCCAAATACTTTGTTTAAAAAAGGAAAAATGGTTTAAAGTAGCTACCGAGTTTTCTGAAAAAGATGTGACTAGTTTTCATCTTGTTGAGCATTTTTTCACTAGTGCAACTTTGGAATTTTTATGAGAATTTTGGTACGTTAATGACCACCTCGCTCCGTGCTGGAAGCAATAAACACAAAGCTTTTAAAGACTTTCTGACTTGACTAATTGAGGTCGCTTTCGTCAGAGGCAGAGGATGTGTAACCCTTAAAACGGTCTTCATTTGCAAAAGGTAAATAAATCAAATAAGATTTTAATCTCACTTAATTTATCTTAATAGAACCAATAAAACCAGGGAGGTTACAACTTAGAAAGTTTCCTTTTAGAATCTAAGAGAGACTCTGAGGGCACCTAAATTCTCTTTTTAAAACGTTTAATTTGTTTTAGTGATCTAAAAAGCCTTAGTTTAGCTAGTTAAATTTGGACAAACTATTCCCTATTAAACAACTGTAAAACCTCATAACCAGTAGTTTGTAATATATTTTCAAAAAATTCTAGTATCTTTAACATTACAAATGTTGTCAAAAGCTTTTTGTTAATCATTAAGTTTCTATTAATTATAGTTTGATTTGTATTGTTTATTTGGAAGTCTTTGATTTTTAGTTGAAGTATCTTCTTTTTCTTTTCTCCTGTTAGGAAACCCACCTCCTTGGACAGCCAAGAGAACAAAAACCTTAATCTTCTGATGGTTTGGTAGGTATCTTTACTCATCTGTGATATTAGATAAATAATGGAGCTTTTGGTCAGATCTTTAGTTCTTCATACACCAGGCTTTCATTTATATAATCATTTCAGATACTGAGGTGGACATCAGGAGAGGTCATTGGATATGTTCAGGTCTGATAGGAAAAGTCATATTTTTAAACTGTGGTTAAACAGGGTATTAAATTGTTTCAGGGTTTGGATGCTGTCCTCTGGCTGTTTACTGGAAAGTATAGATAGCTTTGGCAAACTTTCAATCAAGTATTTCTTTGGATAGAGGAAGGTGAAAAATGAATGTAATTTTATGCTAGTGGCACTCAAGTAGGAATTTGAAACGCTAATCTGGTCAGCAAACATGTCTAAAAGGATTTCCAGAAGTATAAGAAAGCGTTTTATAAAATGATTCTTTGAAGTCAAACACTTCTGTACAAGGAGCAGGATGATTTTTTTGACACAAATGGAAGAGAATAAGTCCATTGAGAAACCATTAGCTGAAGAATAGCTAGCTCTGTTGTTTCTGGTGAATTCAATATTTCAAGTAAGAAATGAATTTAACTGTATGTTTGCTTGAATTGTGTATATTTTAAATAGGACAGATTTGTTAAAATTTATTTCCTACTTGGAATGGTAATTCTTCCTGCTAACCTCCTGATCTTAGTGTCTGTAGTTGACAAAACTTAGATAAATAAAGCTCTATACTCTGAGATATTGCATACGTTGCACTGCCTCTGTATACCACAGTACATTTGAGACTGCTGTCACAGACTAAAGGAACATTTTTGTACATGCAAAATGGCTTGAGGATATTTTAAAGATTTAAAGCAATTGGCCCTTTTAAGGCTAGGAAGGCAAAAATATTTTTGCCCTGTGGAGCTCAAAGGGCAAGGATTCTATACCAGCTGCTAGAAGTGCTATGGCAAAATTAAGCATCTATGAACTTTTCAAAACATTTATAATGGAATTGACAAGTCTCTGTTTCTGTTCACATCTTAAGTCACATCATGAGTTAGCTGGCAAATGAGAAATTTTATATTAATGACATATGTTGAAAGTAGTGTCTAGAAGCAAGATTCAGCTAGTACACAAGTACAACTTCCAAGTCAACCTTCTGTAATATTTATCCAAATGTGATTTTTTTTTTTATGCTATCTGTCTTTAGGACCTCCTATATGGAGGGTGAAATGTGTCAGCATGCATTTGTGCCACTCCTCTGCTACTCTGCCCTGAAGTCCTGTAAACCCTTAGATTTTTCTAGACTCCCTTTGCAGAGAAAATATTTTATCCCTGTCAAATCATGCAGAGGCTGAGGGAGTGTACCGTTGTGTGACAGGGTGCATCTGACAAGATGGATTAGTCTGTGATCAGGGATGCTCTTGTAAAGTAGCTGTATCCCACCTTGACAGAGAAGTTAACCATTTGAGTCCAATTTTAGTTATTCTTTGAATAAGTTGCAAGGTCTAAGTATGATTCATCCAAAAATGTCTGTGTGTAGTGAACATAAAAGTGGCATGAATTTTAAATCCATTGAGTCTTTCATCTTCCAGTTCTCCACATTGATAGATATTATTTCTCCTAACAAAATGCCTTTCCATGATTCTTTAAAGTATCTATCAATTCCCATATGCCACACGTGTGCAGTAAACTTAGATCAGTACAAACAGGTAGTATTGGATAGAAAACGTAGTACAATACTTATCTTGACAGTGAAATAATATGCACCATTCATGCTATTGCATTTCTGGATTGTTGGGACTTTTTTCCTTTGGAATAACTTCCTTTGGAGTAATCCATTAGATTTTGAACAGAGGGGAAAAATACTCTAGAAGAGTCTATAAATAAAAAAAAGCCCCAAAACCATACTAAAACCACAGTGTAGAAGACAGTATTGTGGCAAACTAACCTAGAAGTGTTTATCCATTCTGGTAGGGTTTTGTATTGTGACACTGGTGAATTGCTATATGCTACTGGCCACACAAGTAATGCTAATCATCACGATTAGTCATATCATTAATATGCTTTTATTGAAGCTTTTTGTCATGTTGGCACTGAATTTCAATGGTAGCAGTTTCTGCAATGGTTTCCATAGGTCTACATACATTTCTTGTATGCATAATTGCCTGATCCCACTGCTTGTTTTCTGAATGTCTTCAGAGAATTCATGGTCACTAGTCTCAGGATGTATACAAATGAATTTTATTGTGCTCTTTTTCAGGAACTTCAGCCACGTTCATTCTGGACTGCTTAGAGCATTGTACTTTGTGTGCCCTGACAACAACAAGGGAGGCCACAGAGTATGAAATTCTCTTGACTGTTTCTTGTATTAAAGCCTTAAAGTGTGTAACCCTTTTAAAAATAATTGTATATTTAAACTTAGTGATGCAATGATGTTTTATTTGGAGCTCAATAAAGAATTTTCCTCAAACTCCCTGTTACAAAGCAATAACGTAACCCTTCATTCCTTTAGTTATTTCTTAGCCTTATGCAGCAAGTGTGAGAGAGTGTGTGAAGTCTGATGACTGGAATTTAAATGCTTTTGAAAAGAATTGTTCAATGTATGAAGAACATGGATAAGTTAAAATGAAGATTGGGATTTTAAGCTAACGCTTTTCTTAATAGCTAACTGCAAGCGGGTCTAATCAAAACAAGACTCTTGGGTAGAAAATAATACTCCAGCATCCATTTCCTTTAGAATCTTGTATAACATGAAAGTGTTCCAATCCCTGACAACTATACTATGCTGCTTATTCTCTTTCACTTGGTGTTTGATGCATACAAATGTCCAATACACAATCAGAATTTTTCTAGCAGTAGTCTTGGATGAGACGCTTTCACCTTGATAAATCTTGTGTGTAACTTTCATGTTTGCTTAATGCTTTCTGTTTTATATTAATTGTGATTGTGATAATTTATAACAGAAATAAAATTCTGATAATTTAATTTCTTGTGTTCTTTTTCCTAATTACAGCCTGCAAAATATGAGTTTCCCATTCCCCAGTTGTTTCCACGAGATGCATTTTTTTTCTTCACTGACTCTAAAATTCGTCCCAGAAAAAAGCATTATTTGGGTCTCTTGTTAATTTGATTTTGAGGATAAGCAATATCACTTAATAGCTTCACATTAAATAGCTCCTCTTCAACATGTATTCATAACTTCAAATGCTATATACTGAATATTGAAGAATGGCTTTGAAATTTATGGAGATGTGGAGAAAATCAAGATTTCCTGTTAACTCTGCAATTGATCAAAGTGTCTTGAGTAAGATCTTTTTTAATAGATGAAAAAAAATGTTGACAGTGTAAAAAGCCTGTATTTTTAACCTTCACATATTTAAGACAATATTGATCAGTTCATCTCACAATCTGGAAAGATTTTCCCTATCATGATCTCTCACTGAACTACAACTGCATTTCTGTGATGTTTTCCATAGGAAGCAATAGTAATTATTTAAATAAGTAAAAGCAAAATCCAAAAACCTTTGCATAAGCACAAGAGATGTATAATTATTCCCTTCAGACTGACAGGCAGGAACCTCTGGTTTGGAACAGCACCTAACGTTTTAAATGCTAGCCAAGTATAAAAATTGTATATAGATACTGTGGGGGGAATTTAGATAAGCAGAATGCAATTTCACTTGCTGTAATTTGGACCTGTCACCAGGATTACTGACACAAGCTCATGTGAGGAGTGCTCTGAACTATTTAAGGAGTCAAGTATCAAGCCTTCCTCTCTGGAGTCATGAACAACAGAGCTTCTTAATGTCAGGACTAAAATATTTTGCTCGTGTGACTTAGCTTTGGTAGTCACATGTTATAATATCTAGCAAACGTGTTAGTCACGTGCTAAATCTACCAAATCCAGCATTTTTTTTTGAGATCTTGTCTGACTATTGTGTGGCCTAACACAGGAACATCTAGAGTCCAGTCAAAGTGAGCTGACTGCAAACTATCCAACTGTTTGTCTTTCCAAGTACTTTGTTTTATTTCACGAAAGACTTAAGGACTGACTGGTACGCTTTGAAGCCTCTGCTTAATTTCTGATGGTCTTTATTATGTTTAAATGGAACTTTTTAAGGTATTATCTCTAGGTAGATATTTATGTATTTCTTGTGATTGTGTTTAGAGTGAAATGTGAGTCTTGTTGGAATGGTTTTGTCATCACTTCAAGAGACCGTGTATCAATCTGTAACCTGCCTGTGCTGTCACACATGACTGGGACAGTCCTGATGCTCTCTTCTGTGGTGCCAGTTCTACATGACATTACCTTAGGTAAAGATTTTGAGCCTGAACACGTGTCTTCTGCTTCAACTGGATTGTCCAGTTTGCACTACAATCCTCCCAATAGTGTTTATCCTGGTGTGGCGCTGTCACCACTTTTGGGTACATCATAAATGTATGAAATAATAACCTATGAGTGTATGTATTAGAGAAAACGTTTAGGTAGTACATCTTTCTCAGTGACATTGTGCAGCACATTTTTCAAGTTGGAATTTCATCCTTCTGGGCAAAAGAATTGAGAATTTATTAGATCAAAATGTGGAGTTAAAGATCTAGAGAGAGAGAGATTGGTGATAAATAGGATCAAATATGCCTTTGAGTGGTGCTTCTTCCATTTCTCCCCACAGAACTTAGCAGCTTTTTTTACTATTTTAGTATTGTAGTTGGATTTTTTTTGTAGCATGTTCACAGTTGTGTGCTAAAAGGCCCGACTTGTAGTAGAATTTCCAGCTTCTCAATGCAAAGAACCTCAGTAGCGTTGCAGCTGAGTAAACACAAGAATCGGAATATCTTTGACTTTAAGTTTATAAAAAAAGATTAATTGGATGAAGGGGTTGAGAATTATTTTCACAAGCTCAGCAGTTTTTTCCAAGACAGATGCATTTGTTTAATGGGGAGAAAAACCCCTTTGGTAATGGAAATTATTGAAGATATTTAGTGTTAAAGCACATATTGCAAAGATGATTAATGTTTGTTCAGCCTCAGATACTTCAATGCGTTTGCAGTGCATTGACCCTTGTCTTCAGGCAGGCTTTGTCTACGACTGCAAGTCAAGAGAACATCTCTGGCAAACTTGAGTTTTAAAAGTACTTAGAAATTGTAGCTGAGGGCAGAAATAAAGCTGCTTTGCTGTTTAGTTCTTTTAACGTTTCTCACTGGGAAAGTATTAAAGTATGAAATATTGACATGCCTAAAAATAGCAAGTTAGGGAACAACCTTAACAGAAAGTTCCACTTCTCAGTCAAAGATGTACTTGAAATTTAAGGAATTTTTAAAGTTCATACTTAAGAAAAAAAATTACGACAATTTCTCATGCATCTTTATATCTAGTAATCAAAATGACTCATGCTCTTTCGGGATAGAAAGCCAACTGAGCTAGAATTCCTAGCTACACAAAGTTTTGCTCTTTGTGCCCTGAGAGAAATCAAAGGTAAATCAGTCCTTGTAGCTCTTTCTGCTTTTGCAAAGCTAAACGCTTCAACCAGTTCTTTATGCCTAGAGCCATTTGGTATATAAAATAGCTTAAATGATCCTGTTCTTTATATTCTTACTGAAATTTCAAGTGAAGGAAGAAAGCTTTCACCTGAAGTGAAATACTGGCCCCTTTGTGAAGGTAAAGGGACACCTTTGTAAAGGGAGGTTGAGGTTTTTACTGACTTTCATAGACAGATTTTTTTCTTCCTTTTATGAAAAACACTAACTGCTCTAAATGCATAATAAATGAGCAGTGTATGAACTCAATAGTTCATTGTCTTCTACAGCAAAAAAATAACAGAACTTGTGCTATCACTGTTGATGTGTCTGTGAAAGATCCTGATGTCCTAAACATCTCATGAAGATGAAACACTTTATTTATTTGATGAATTGCTTTGTTTCTTTATTCTTCTATTAAGAGACGGGATTTCTTAATGTGGAGGTAATGATTTCTTGTGTGTTTGTTCCTGAGAGAAAATATGCAGACTCCATCTCATAGAATTTACAAGTCTTATTAAAGATATGTTAAAAATTGAAGGAAAAGACCTTTGTGTCTCGGTTCATTCCACTGAAAATGCAGTTGCCAGGTCAAAAATCCATGGATGAAATGCTCTTGCTTCAGATAGTGAGACTGCTATGGAACTGCACTGCTAAATGTGCATTCACAGACTTTGGGCTTTTAATAAATCATTTTGCAGTGTTCAACTCACTATAAACACTGTCTTAAAATATCAGTAGACTTCTCAGGACAGTTAATTACAGACTTGAAAGCAAATTAGGAGACAATGATTAAACCATGGTGAGTGCTGCCTACATGCATGTTGGAAATCCTCCAACTAGTGATGATCGGAATTATCCGCATGTGAAAATTAACTTTATTCTATATAGTATAAGTTTCACTTTTTTACAGTATTTGAGGCTCTAACTTGAAATGGTTTGAATAAAAAATTCCCTTAGATATAGAGAATATTTCAGTGATGGTTTCCTCATGCAGCATATTAATAACAAAAGTATGTGTGGGTTTTTCATTATTCACTTGAATATATTCCTGTTGCACCAGAAATAGAGTTTCTCTAAGACTTATAAAAAAGTCTAAGTCAAGAAAGCAGAAATGATCCTCAGGCAAATGCTCCTCTTGAAAGAAGTACAGGATAAATGCATAAGGGTTCATGGTAAACTTTTGTGGTATTTTTTACGGTAGTGATTGGATATTGCATATATGCTTTTATTACACTCATTAAAGATCTAAGCAAATTAAGAAAATAAGCATATTACACAACAAGAAATTAAATGGGAGACGGGGAAGATAAGTTGTTAAGAAGCAATCTAAATATTAACAGCCAGTTTGGATTTCAAGTTTTGAAACAGAAGAGGAAAGCTTCTGTATACCAGAACATACATTCCCAGAGTTAGCTTGGGAAGCCATACAACAGCTGCAAATATTTCCAGCGTCAGTTTTGGTTTGTTTGAGTTTTTTTCCCCTGCATAGCTTATTGCAACAATTATTCTCCCAAGTTCACTCTTTATATAGACTTGTTTGTTAGGAAGTTGAAGTGGTGATTTCCAGTTCAGAAGGATAAGAAAAACATAAGTCACTGGCATAGCCTGTGACAACTGTCAGAGTTGATTTTTTTCTTACCTGTATCTAACTGCTCTGGCATTATAATGTCTCACATAGTAGGAGCAAATTGATCAATTTTTTTGTGATATTCTTCAAAAATTTAAGCAGATAACTTTTTCAAAGTGCCACAATTAGTACACATTAGAAAGGTCACTTTGTGTATTCCTGAATGATACTTATATATGTGCTTAGATAACGTGTTTGGTAAGGGCTCTCCAGAAGATTTATTCAAAAGACACAAGACAATATCTTTCTGTGAGAGACTTTAGAAGCTTGGTTATGGTTTATAATTGCTTGCACAGGGAGAAAATAACAAGTAGGAAATTACTCGTGGAAAAAAAGTAAGAACTAATGCTAAGTGTAAAAGTCCTGCAGTTCTAAATGAGAAATGAGACTCGGATGAGAGTGTTTGACTGCAGCAGCAAGCTTACATACAAAAGAATGGGCTTCTGTTGTTTTTCCTATGTAGCAGATCAGATTGAATGATCAAAGTCATGGATCAATGATTGTTTTGTAATAATTCTAACCCTCACAACAAAGCACTCGCCCCCCCCCCCCCAATTTGCAAGATAGTGGACCTTTTATTAACAAGGATAAATTCTCCATTTCCATATATTTCATATCATTCATATTTTACATATCCTACTGCCTTTACAAACAAGGAAAGCAAGGGTAAGTTGATATTTACTGATGCTAATTTACCAACACAACTCTTGTTCCTCGTCCAAGCAACGTGTAGTAATCTTGTGTATTGCTGTGATTGACTTGCAAACTATACTTTTTGAAAACCAATGTCTACTTGTTAAATTGACAGAATCTTGATTCATGGAGGTGACACAAGCTGTTATTTTCAGGCTGGATTTTTGTATCCATAACTCAGATGACAGACTCTTGACTGGTTGTGCAGGCTATGGTCAACCAAGAGACACAAGCTCAATAGGTAACTCATCTTTTTGAGGCACAGTACAATGAGATCAGATGACTCACCCTCTGAAAGCACCTGGTTTTTCCCTCTTGATTCATGGAGGTGACTTATTTGGATGTTTAAACCTTAGATGTCTGACTCAAAGTGTGATCAATCCTACTCTACTTCCATTCTAAATCCAGCTTTGTTGGTATGTTGAAAATTCCAGCAACTGCTGGAGTCTGGAAATAAATAGATGTTGGAGAAAAACACTGAAGACAGCTCTTACAGCAACGTGTGTAGAAGATGTGGTTTGCTACGCAGTATAGAGCGGATGATTCCAAATAGACATGCGTAGGTGAGAGGATACATCTGCAACCATGTTTGTTACCTGCTGTCTTTCTTTTCATCTTTCCTTCCTTCAGTAAAAGATTTATGCTATGCTTGTTGTACACAGAAAAGAAAGGCAGACTGTCTTTTGATGGCTTCTGCTCCAAAAGTTGCTGTGGCACAGCCTTCTTAGCATGTGTATTTATCAGGATATTTTCATAGTCCGTATTTGTTTCCAGAGCCTTCTGTTAAATGTAGCTATGTGATTTTATTTGTTTGTAAGCATCTTAAATCTAAGGATTAGCTAGAATAACAGCTAAGAGGACTCGAACAAGAGGGGATTTATGGTTAGGCTATAACATTAGTTGCTGCTTAGAGGCAAGTTTTAAATGGGATTGCCTGAAGGAAAGTCTAGAGACTAGAAAAAGCAATTGACTTTCTATGGATAAATACTCAAAACAATAGGAAGTAAAAGATTTCCAGTTTCAGTCTGATGTCTAAAATATTAGTATCCAGCCCTGGCTAATAGAATCATAATCATAAGAACCATTAGATGCTACACAGAAGGAAAATAAAAACCTCCAGTGTACAGATCCAGTTATGCAAAGGTGTATAAACAAGATTATCTCTCCTTTGGAATATCTGCAGGAGATCTTTTCACTGGGGAACAGAAAACATGCAGTGCTTTTGCCAATGGAAACCTAAGACTTGGTAGTTCTGTGGTTCTTTACATTGAAGGAATTCACTAACTTTCAAACTGTGTTGTTAAGGAAGAGGCGATACAGATAGATCATTCTGCACAATAGAGAATAGGAACCAAAACAAGCCTAAAAAGTACTAGTGGTGCAATATTCCTCAAATTCATATTTTTTTCCAGAAAAACATTGGTTTACAGGAAAACATCTATTTAGAACAAAGTTACTGCTGTATTTTAAAATTCCTTCAAAACATTTCTTCAAAGACATGCATTTTTAAAGCTGGGCTTCCAGGTGATGTTAAGCCATTCAAACATTGGAAAATCAACTGGGAGGGAAAACAGCAACAATAAAAAGTAGAACCAAGAGCAGCAGGACACTGACACAGATCTCTCAAACTGTAGTTCTCTGTATTAACAGTCCTGGGCAACCTGCTTGAGAATGGATAAGATGACCTCAAAAGATCCCTTACAATCTCAACCATTCTGTGATTCTGTAACACAGTAGTGCCATTCTGCTGGAGGTCTACCTGAATAGAAGTGCTGTCCTACAATATATTAACTGTGTCCCTCTCCCCCTTCCTTTACCCTCTCCTCTGCACTGGTCTCTACATGTGTACCCATGGTGCACTCCACCCCATCATCCAGTATGGGCTCCAGAATAGATCCCTGAGGGATGCTGCAAGGAACTGTCTGCCACTAAGTATTCAAACCAGTGACTTCTACCCTTGCAGTCCATCTGTCTATCTGTTTTTTCAATACAGTCTGTTGTCACCCAGTCATCATGGAGTCCATCCACCACTCTTGCCATCTCCAGATTGACTGCGAGTTTCTCATGCTTTTCAAAGATCATGACATTGACCACTGTCTCTGAGTCTACCATGCCAGTCACCACAGAAAGCAAGCACTTTAGTCAGGCATCTTTTACCTTTGGCAACTGCATGTTGTCATTTGCTACTAACTTCTTGTCCTTCATGTGCATGGAAATTGGCATGTGGATGGATTTGCTCCATAACTTTCTTGGAGATGAAGGTTAGGCCAGCCAGCCTATAGGTCTCCAGATCCTCATGGACTTGGCATCGGAGCATCAAAAACATAGTTCTTTTGCCTTGTATTTAATTTTATATATGTCATGGGGAGGGAGGAAGAAAGAAAAAAAGCATGAATCTTCCCCCAAATCTTTCTATAGCCTTCATTTCCTAGTACACTAGACATACCACTCTATGTCTATGTATGTTTCAGGTACATTGAACACACGTAGTGTGATGTTAAATCTGGACTGTAGTCATTCCAGTTTCCTTTATAGACATCTATGATAACAGAGCCATTGAAGAAAAGGAGAGATGTGTGCTAGGTACAATTTGGCTAGCTTGAGGAACATGAGAGCACTCTTTTCCTATGCCAGAAGCCTGCTTTGGTTGCCTGAGGTTAGTGGCACCTCCATACTGATGCAAATGGCTTTTGAAATAATTGCAGTTGTTAATATAGTAATAGAATTGATTTAGCGGTGAATCAACACACCAAAGATGGAAGTCTGTGCTCCCTCCTTTGTCTTCTCTCTTGTGCAAGCACAGACTGTGAGCTGATTATAAATAAGTTCCTAATAATCAGCATATGTTAGGAGGAAAGTGTTGACTTCCTAATGCTGCCCTACCGCCGGGCCCATTATTGTCATTCAGTTATGATACCCTTTTCTGCTAATTCAAGTGGCGGATTGTGTAAATGGGAATGCTGTTAATCAGATAGTGCCTGAGAAACAGTGGTGCTTATTAATCATCCCTGAAGATCTTTTGTTCTACTACAGGTACGTCTAAAGAGCAGGCAGCATTTTTAATTAGATGCAGGCATTTATTTTTCAAGGAATTATTTAGTATTTAAAAAAAACCAACCCAAACCACTACAAAAACCTAGCAAACTGCATTGTATTATTTTCTTTCTTCTGAGCACCTGCGGTGTTTCACATCTAGTGGGCAAAGCATAGCACTGCATTAGTTCATGTATCTCTGGATGTGTTGCTCCTGTTAGCTCCACATAAGAGGCTTTAAAATTTAAAAGCCTCAGCTATATTTTAGGAAAAGCCTCCTGTTCCATCTTGTATCTTTCAAAAGAACAAGAGTCGGGATTCTAAGTACCTGGCCATAATTTGATTGTGATGGGTACAGCTTTTGGTTTAGACAGCTACTCACCCAAGTACAAATTGCCAGTCTTGAAAGAAATGGAGTTAAAGATTTTGCCATTAGGGTCACATTTGAAAATCAGAGCTGCTGTATTTATCAAAAAAAAACCAAAACAAACCCAACCCAAATCTCTTGAGCTAAAGGCAGGGAAATGACTCTGGTGGGTTGACCTTGGCTGGTTACCAGGTGCCTGCCAAACTGCTCTATCGCTCTCTCTCTTCAGCTAGACATGGAGAGAAATTACAATGTAAAGCTATTAGAGCAGGATGAAGATAGAGAGAGAACATCCACCAGGTACCATCGTGGACAAAACAGGCTTGACTTGAGAACATTCATTCATTGCCAATCAAAATCAGCATAGGGTAATGGAAAACAAGACCAAATCTAAAAACACCCTCCTCCCACCCCTCCTGTATTCTAATCAACTTCACTCTGAGTTTCTCTACCTACTCTCCCCTGAGGGTCACAGGGTGAGCTGGGGGTTGCAGTGGGTCCACAGGAGCCCCTCTGGTCTGCTCCTCCCTCCTGCCCCTCTTCCTACTCCACCAAATACCCTTCCCTGTGCTGCATCCTTCAGGGTCATCCTGCTCCCGTTGGGGCTCTCCCCAGCCACAGCTCCTGTAGGAAATCTCCCCGCTCTGCTGTGGCCTGGGTCCCTCCCTGGGCTGCAGGACAGGTCTGTGCTCCTGCAAGGTCTTTCCAGGGCTGCAGGGATTCCACCTGAACCTGATCAGGGCCTGAACCACCTCCTGCCCTCCTTTTCCTCTTCCTCTGCCCTCAGGGTCCATCTGCTGCTGCTCCTTCCTCAGCTTCCTCCTGCTATGGTAGTGCACAATGCTGTGGTGTGACAATATCATGTAATAACATGTAAGGGGTATTGACCTCTAGATGAGGTTTGTTAGGATAAGTTTTCCACACATATCTCGTGTATCAATGTCTGATATCTAATATCTGAGCATTACTTACCACACAAAGCTTGATGTGGCTAGTTTGAGTGCCTCAATACTTAGGTCTGACAGGCCTTGGGTCCATGAGGATGAGAGGAGCATGTCTGACTCCTGCATTGTTGCAAATGGTCATTTTTGTTGTTGCTGTAGATCATACCCCCACTGAGACTCAAAATTGTCTCTTTACCAGTATCTAAGTCCTTCCCTTAGGCTTAAATTTTGCGTATGAAGGCAACCTCTTACTCTTCTGAAGAGGCCCATACATTAGTGACAGGCTGATATACTCCTGCCATCCAAGCATGTCATGCTAAGCCTAGCTGTGTGAAACAGGCATCAGTTCAATGGCTCAAAAAACTATGGAAAGTAGTATCAGATGAGCAGCTTCTTGTTTATAACAGCAACTTGTCAGCCTCACAAGAACTGCTTCATTATTCCTTCTTTGGATGCCTTTTACATTTACCAATGCTTTAATTAGGTCTATCAAAATTCCTTCATGGGCAAATCCATCACTACCTCTCAATCCTCTGGCAAAGCTGGTTATTTGTCTCTTAGATTTCCAACAAGTGCATTATTTTTTCACCCTGCACTTCCCCCTTTGAGAAGCAAGTGAACCTTATTGCTAAGCCTTCTAAGGTTCATCCTGAGCCAGGTATTTATTATCTCAGTTCAGGTCCCTGTTGACTCCATGGGGTGCACAGTTTTTGATTCATATTTGGATTGCTGCATTTCCAGACTTCTTTGTTGTTGTTTTCTGTTTTCTTTTCTTTTTTGTTTTTTCTCTGTATTTTTTCTGGGGTTTTGGGTTTGTTTGTTTTTTTACTCTTTTTGGAAGCAGCCCAAGTTATTAGTACCAGCAAACTCAGTCAGTAACCAAATGTTGCTTTTAAATGAAAATGTATCTGCTGTTATGACACTGGGAACAGCCCTCACAGCAGCAGTATCAGAGCAAAGGGCCCTATGAGGCAGTGGTTGCCAGGCTTCAAATAAGATATCAGACTTCAAACTTTGCCACATAGGTGTGTTTAAAAGCCCTGTAGTACAGGAATCCTAGTTCTCACCTCTGTTCCAATAATCTGAAAGGGTAATGACTTCACAGTTTGTCTAGCAGTGTTCCTGATGCCACTGTGCTTTCACGTGCTTTTTTCCCTTCCTTGTCAAGTTCCTGTGTGGCATTGCTGTGTGGTGTTACACAGCTGCTTCTCTTTGCCTCAGAGAGAGCTGCATTTCAGCAGAAGACAAAGGAATCGCTACTCTTCAAGCATGTGAAATTCCCTGAGAGGAAAGAGCTCCTCATATTCTGCCTTATTTGACTTTAATGTATTTTTCAGACATCTGCAGATTTAAAGAGCCACATTTTGAATTTTGGTAGGAATACTTCCTTAAATTATGATTATCTCCCTGCAGAGGACTAGTTCTTTTCACCTCCCCTCCACCCAGCAAAATAATTTAGTGTACTCTCTTCTGGAAGAGACAGACTTTCAGGCTTACCGAATCAGACTGAATGTTTGCAATTAAATTTCAGTGTACTAGAGGTCATTTGCAGCTGAAAAAAAAAAAGGTCTTAAGATTCCACCAGATGTACTGCTTTTGCCTGTTCTTGGGATGAGTTCTATTTCATTTGAATGTGTATTTATCCCTACTGTAGTTTTCCAGCTGACTTCCACAGTTTATACCAGAAGAAGATCTAACCTAATTTTTTGAGGGGGGTAAAATTAGGCAATAGGCAAACAAATTATGATGCAAATGATATGTTTTATATAATACCCTCCAATTTGGAGTTGAAGAGGCCATAAAAAATCGTGAGGGGAGGCATGAGTTTGTCATGTGTCTGAAGTTTCTTTTGGTTCTGGTTTGCAATAGGTGGTTCCACAAACCTCAGTTCACAGAATCACAAACTCTTAAGGATTGAAAGGGACCTTGAAAGATCATCCAGTCCAACCCCACTGCCAGAGCAGGACCACCTAGAGGAGATCACGCAGGAACTCATCCAGGTGGGTTTGGAATGTCTCCAGAGGAGGAGACTCCACAACCCATCTGGGCAGCCTGTGCCAGTGCTTCCTCACCTGAACAGGGAAGAAATTCTTCCTTGTGTTTCTTTAGAACCTCTTGTGTTCCAGTTTCTACCCATTGCCCCTTGTCCTGTCACTGAGAAGAGCCTGGCTCCATCCTCCTGACACCCACCCTTTACATATTTGTAAACATTAATGAGGTCAAATGAGTTTCGTATCTGGAAACTGGCTACTAAAACCCAGTGAGATGAATGGTGTCTGGTTTGGACACAACTTTACTGAAGGTGACAGCATTTTAGCTATGAATACTTCCTAGATCTTTCAGTGGCAACCAGAGCCAATTGCTTTCAACCCTGAGCTCACTTCCATTGTATTTGCCACCCGTTGTGTTAAGTGTGGTGCTATGGGAATTGCTATTTAACGTGTGTTTCTGCAGTGTGGTTTTACACTTATGTGTAAAGGGCCATGTGCTGAATTTATTTTCTTTTTTTTTTTCTGAAAAGTTTAAATGATCATTCTCATTTGAACCAACTCTAATTGCATTTTACTCATTACTAGCTGTGAAAGTAAACGCTGCAGGCAAGGGTCATGCAAAGCAGAGCAGTTCTGTGGATGCAAACCAGTGAAATGCTGTAAGACATCTCTGATGCTTTTTTCTTCTTTTTTTTTTTTTTACCTGTATGTAGTTGAGAAAAAAATAGTCCTGACCTTTAGAAGTATTAATCTGACATGTTAAGTTCCACTGCAAGAAATTACTAAGCCTTAGCTAAACTATGCTAAATGAATGCGTTGAGGGCAGCAGAAGACGTCTCGTTCCTGCTGCTAGTGCCCATAGCCATTCAGCAGAGAAGTTTCATGTGTCCTTTCCCCCTCAGAAAAATGCAAATCCAACAATTCTTTCTGAAGCTGGATAAAGGAATCTCAAACCTTGTTTGAAAGCTCACAGGAGACAGTGGCAGCCCTGCCTTTCCTAGTGTGAGCAGTATTAGCTCTTAGCAGCACTGTTTTAGGAAATCATCACCAATTCTAAGTGCTGGATTTTACAGTCTCTGACTTTCAGCTCTTGTTATGCCCTTGTTAACAGTATCAAAATAAAGTTTAGGTTGTTTGCATACAAGCCAATGAAATTAATTAGCCCATATCTGTTACCAGTTTTTTTTCATTCTGCACTAGAAAAGCATAGATGATGAGAGCATTGCATTCTGTCTCACTAGTAGCTGCAAATAGACAAAGTGGCATAGTGATATCTTTCCTAAAACTGTGTAGCATGTCACTACAGAAGTGCCAGAACTGACACAGCAAAGAAAGCTTTCTTCAAGCAGAGTAAAGCTAGCAGAATCTGGCCCTAACAACATGAATGCTGTAGGAAGAATATCTATTGGGAGAAAAAAAACCATAGTGATAATACATACAAAGGCTTCAGGGGGAAGAAAACCCCACAACAATCACCCTCATCCCAAAACAAATAAATAGATATTCAAAACCCAAAGGACGATTGAAATAAAAAGGTGTCCTGATATTTAAAATGTCCTACATTGTTCATTAGCCAGCACATTCACAGAGCTGTTTGTGCAGACAAATGATACATTGTGCTCCATCACAGAGAACAGCATGGGGGAAGAGGGAGCAGCTTCCAGAGTCTAGTGGGACTGAGAGCTGTGCTTAGCAAAGGCAACTCTTTTGGTCCTTTTAATAAAATGACAGTAATTTGACAGTAATAAACATTAGACTGTCACCGTAATGTAGCAGTTTGCAAGTAATGTTGACATTATCTTATGCTTCATGTCAGAATGTTGGTCCACTTTATTAGCTGATTAATGGGGAAATTGGATGAAATTCTTTACATCTGACAAAAAAAGAGCTTGGATTACACCGCGAATGAGTTGTCTTTTGTTTTTCCCTGTTTCATTTAAGCCCTGGTAATGCTTTTTCATCTCCTTTTTGTTGTGTGGGGTTTGGTTTTTTTTCCTCTCATTTTGAGCATTTGCACAAAGCTGTGACAAGTTGAACATAAATGATAATGTTGTCTAAACTATTGCAAGTTCCATTTAAAGAACACTCAGAGACGGTTCTGAAATAGTGAAGTTTGGGGTTTTTTTGGTGTAATTTGTTGTTTGGTTTGTTTTTGTTTTATGTTTTTAAAGTGCCTTCATCAATAGCTTCCATCTACCTACTGTCACAGATTGTGGCTCTTCCTACATGCTAGTGATGTAACACAAAAGATGATTAGCCTTCCAGAATTCATTTTAAGGCTGAGGGAAGTGTGAACACAGAAAATTTGCTAATGCCACACCAAGGGTTTCCTCTGTCACTGCAGCCTATCATTGTGAGCCAGGCAATCTGTCACACCACAGCCCTCTCAAGTACATCCTTCCAGATCTTATGCTTGCTTTCAGCATTTTCTAGAGATGCATCTGACTCTAACAGACACTGGGAAGATTTGGACTTTGAATACATTTTGTAACTGTCTATGATCCAAATACATTTAATGCCATGGAAGATGGCAATCAAAAGCAAGATATTAGACATGTATGCAATTGCAAATGAAATTATCAGCTGGCTTATTTTCAGATAGTATCCCCCTTCAGAGAAAGCTGCTGGAAAAACATCTGACTCATAATGATATCTGTGTGCTGTATAAGGAGAATGACGGATCTTCCCATCTGTCCATTGTCATACATGACTCATACACAGCAAGCATCACAGGATCATCACAGAATGGTAGTATCTAGCACCAATGTACCCATTGCACAGGGTTATCAGGTATCCAGGTCCAATGAGACCTCAGGAGATCTCTATTCTAACCTCTTTCTCAAAACTAGGGTCAGCTATGGAGTCCTAGAATATTGCTCAGTGCTTTATCCATTTGGGTCTTGAAAACCTCCAAGGATGAAGGTGGCGCAATATAGCAGGGCAACTTGTGCCACTGCCTGGATATCCTCATGGGGGTAAAATAATTTCTACTTATATTGAGACTGACACTCTCTGAGCTTGTCTCCTGTCTTCCCACCATGCACAACTGTGAAAAGCCTGTCTCAGTCTTCTTGATGGCCTGCCTCTGAGTATTGGGGGCTGCTGTAAGATCACCCTCAAAGACACCTTTTCGCCAGACTAAACAATGTCCATCCTCAAGCTGTTCCAGCCCTGATCATCTCAGTGGCCTCAATGAATTTGTCCTTATTTGTGGATGTATTGTCTGTATTGAACTCCCAGTTAAGTCAGTTGAAATGTGAGCTAACCACTTAAAATCTTGTGAATCTGGCACCAGATGCTCAGATCACTTCTGTCAAAGATGTTGTGCTTTAAGCCCAGAAAGCAACTAAACCTCACATCTACTTGCTAACTCCTCCCTGGTTGGATGAGGTAGACAATCAGAAGAGTAAGAGTGAGAAAACTCATGGGCTGAGATAAGGACTGTTTAACAGGTAAAGCAAAAGCTGCCAGGAATTCATTCCCCACAACCCATGGGCAGGCAGGTGTTCAGCCATCTTCAGAACAGCAGGGCTCCAGCACACGTAATGTTAACTTGGGAAGACAAACACCATCACTCTGAAGGTCCTCCCTTCACCTTTTTTCTCCCAGTTTATTTGCTGACTTGTCATCCTATGGTCTGAAGTATCCCTGGGGTCAACTGTGCCAGTTGTGTCCCCTCCCACCTACTTGTGCACCCCTAGCCCACTCGCTGGTGGGATGGGGTGAGGAGCAGAAAAGGCCTTGACTCTGTGTCAGCACTACTCAGCAGTAACAAAAAACATCCCTGTGTTATCAACACTGCTTTCATCACAAATCCAGAACACAGTCCCCATAGTAGCTACTGTCAAGAAAATTAACTTTATCCCAGCTAAAACCAGTACAATGATAATACTTTGCCTTTGCCATCTTTGAATCCCCTGGCCCAGAGGATGAGATTGTCTTGCTTTCTAGATGAGAGATTAGAAGTTATTACCCAACTGAGATAGAGGTAGTATAGTCATTCATTGGTAGAGTCATTATCTGGACCCTTAGTCCTCTTCCAGCCTTGTTGGACTAGACCTCAAAAATCCACCTGATATTGTTGGCAGGGGGTGGCAATTATGACTCAGCTGGGAATAAGTGTCAGTAAGTGCTCTCAAGAGGCACTTGACACCCTCTGCAGAAAACCAGCAGCCAATATTAAAAATCAATTAGCATTTTCCCAGCGCAGCCTTTGCCATACAATGTACAATGACCTTTACAGGCCAGAGAAGAGTCGGTTTAATGTACTATATAATGCCAGATGGTAATGTCTTTCCTCACTTAGATGGCTTGTGATTAAACTCAATTTTCTCAGCCACCAATTGACCTTTATCCATCTCCCGCAATTTAGTGAATGGAAGTTGGTAAAAGCNCTTGCTAACTCCTCCCTGGTTGGATGAGGTAGACAATCAGAAGAGTAAGAGTGAGAAAACTCATGGGCTGAGATAAGGACTGTTTAACAGGTAAAGCAAAAGCTGCCAGGAATTCATTCCCCACAACCCATGGGCAGGCAGGTGTTCAGCCATCTTCAGAACAGCAGGGCTCCAGCACACGTAATGTTAACTTGGGAAGACAAACACCATCACTCTGAAGGTCCTCCCTTCACCTTTTTTCTCCCAGTTTATTTGCTGACTTGTCATCCTATGGTCTGAAGTATCCCTGGGGTCAACTGTGCCAGTTGTGTCCCCTCCCACCTACTTGTGCACCCCTAGCCCACTCGCTGGTGGGATGAGGTGAGGAGCAGAAAAGGCCTTGACTCTGTGTCAGCACTACTCAGCAGTAACAAAAAACATCCCTGTGTTATCAACACTGCTTTCATCACAAATCCAGAACACAGTCCCCATAGTAGCTACTGTCAAGAAAATTAACTTTATCCCAGCCAAAACCAGTACAATGATAATACTTTGCCTTTGCCATCTTTGAATCCCCTGGCCCAGAGGATGAGATTGTCTTGCTTTCTAGATGAGAGATTAGAAGTTATTACCCAACTGAGATAGAGGTAGTATAGTCATTCATTGGTAGAGTCATTATCTGGACCCTTAGTCCTCTTCCAGCCTTGTTGGACTAGACCTCAAAAATCCACCTGATATTGTTGGCAGGGGGTGGCAATTATGACTCAGCTGGGAATAAGTGTCAGTAAGTGCTCTCAAGAGGCACTTGACACCCTCTGCAGAAAACCAGCAGCCAATATTAAAAATCAATTAGCATTTTCCCAGCGCAGCCTTTGCCATACAATGTACAATGACCTTTACAGGCCAGAGAAGAGTCGGTTTAATGTACTATATAATGCCAGATGGTAATGTCTTTCCTCACTTAGATGGCTTGTGATTAAACTCAATTTTCTCAGCCACCAATTGACCTTTATCCATCTCCCGCAATTTAGTGAATGGAAGTTGGTAAAAGCTGGCAGAGTATATACATCATGTTGTGACAACTTCTCCTTGTAACAAGATACAAGTGGGCAGTGAGGCACATCTGAGATGAAGTCATTTGAAGCAAATTTTGCATTCATCCAGATAAAGAACTTGTTGAGATGCAACCAAGTTACTTTTGTGTCCATCATGTCCCACGCATACATTTTTCATTCAGTGAGAAAGTGGTTATAACCAGTCCTCTTTTCACTGTTGGGCTGTGTTGGAGGGATGAGACATTTGTCATACCCCAGCTGTATTCTCTGAAAACGTGGAGAGAATTTACCCTCCTCCACCTTTGGAGATCAGTCTGTATTGAAGTACATCCAGCAGTTAATACTGTGCAGAGCAGCAGCGTTAAGAAATGGCCTTTGCACTGTTAGTTTACGTCCTTGCTGACGAAATGGCTTCCCACAATCCAGACATTTGCTGGTCCTGGAAATCTGGCAGATATGGATCCAACATCAGGAGTGAAATAAAGTGGCACAGTACAGGTTTTTCCTTCTCCCATGATGTAGTGCCTGTGTTACGCCAAACAGTGATGATGTGTTAGCTCATTCACCCCATCGGCACACCCTTGCAAGGGGAAGCTTTGGCCAATGGGGTTCAGTCCTGGAGACTATGGAAAAATTCATATCTAAAATGAGTCAGGGTCTTTCTTAGGCAGAGAAGCTCTCTGTTATCAGGTACTCGTAGAGCTCCTAACACCTAGGCAGAGAGCAGAGGCAGCCCCTGAACATGCATGTCCACACTTATTTAGCCTGGAGAAAAGAAGACTCAGGGGAGACCTTCTCACTCTCTACAACTACTTGAAAGGAAGCTGTAGCAAGGTGAGGGTCAGTCTGTTCTCCCTAGTAACTAGCAATAGAACAAGAGGAAGCAGCCTCAAGTTGTGCCAGGGGAGGTTCAGGATGGATATGAGGAGGAATTTCTTTGCTGCAGGGGTTGTCAGGCATTGGAACAAGCTGCTCAGGGAGGTACTGGAGTCACCCACCATCCCTGGAGAGGTGTAACAGACAGGTGGATGTTGCACTTAGGGGAATGGTCCAGTGGTTGGGACAAAGGCTGGACTCGCTCTTAAAGGTCTCTTCCAGCTGAAACAATTCTATGATTCTATGATTATCTGTACAGACCATTCCTGAGTGAACAACTGAGAACTTACATGACCAATCTTGGCTATGTTTTCATTTCATCACAGCTCCAAGCCTTGCAAAATACATAACTCTAGTTTTACAAAATCATTCTTATATGAGAAATTTTGGCCTATATAGTGAGGATTGGTCTCTGCAAAAGTTCAGAGCTCCCTCTTTGCCAGCCTGAGACCCTTCATCTTGCTCCTGCCTGACTGTCACAACTCAGGTAGTAGTATATGCAGGTCATAGACTTCTTAACAAAGTGCTTCTGCTTCTTGCAAATGCTCCTCACAATAATTGTGTCCAGGACACAGCATCGGGATCTTGAAATCTGGTTTAAATAAAACCTGATTTGGGCTTTCTCTATTGAACAGGCTGGGGTTAACTCTGTAGTTCACTAATGCAAACACACTATTCAAAGGGTATTTTTGAAATGAAACAGCACATCTTCATAGGTAATTGAGTATTTTGCTTCTTCAGCTTTTCACTCTATTTCCCTTCTATTGAAATAGCATGTAAGGAAGTAAGGGAGATGCTGTTTTATCATGCCCTGCTCCTGTGGCCTTATTCTTTCTTCCCTTGTTCATCTTCACTCAGCTTGCAATATCAGGAGTGATGCTTGAAGTTTCTTCCCTATCCCAATTGTCTTTTAGAGATTTCCTTTGGCAAAGCCTTCCTTAAGATGGTTTTGTTTCCTCTCCAAGCCTCAAAGATGCCAGCACATGGCAATGAAACATTGACACTGAGTTACTGTCTGTTTTCATGGTAATTAATTTAGACATTTGGACTAAATCTATGCTAGCTAATTGAATGGTGCCAGGAAACATTCTCAGGGATGGGAACTTGATCACCTGTCCCATTAAATGATTCCTGCTATGATTTTGGCCTCAGCCAGCTGGCCGTCTCCCAAATGCATCCTGGACACAGTCTGGGAATCAGCACAGATCAGGGACTATTCCCAGTTAGCAGTTTGGAAGTGACTGCCCCATTTCACAGGCTGGGAGAGTTTAAAAGTATAGATATAGGCAAATCTGTGTCAAGAATGATCTTAGACACGGATAGTATAACTGTCTAACCATATTGTAACCCAAAAGCAGTTTCTCTCTTTTCCTCTTTAGCTAACACGAGCTCCAGTTACTGCTAAATCTTAAAAAAAAGATGTGATTTTAAACATGTATAACATGCATCCTGGGAATCATGAGAACTGTCATTTTCTGTGACAGCTGAATTGCTGCTATTTGTAAATATATATTAACTTCCAGCCATTGATTATGCAAATACAGGCACATATTGCAGGTATATGTTGGACCTGCTCTACAAGTGAATCAGAACTGTGTGATGAATATGCTCCACTGCCCAGACAAATTGCTTGTTGCAGCAATTAGAAGATATGGAATGAATAAGAAAGGAAAACAGGAGGAAGGAAGAGAGGATTTCTTGCCTATCATGGTTGAATATTAAACTGAAGAACTGGATGCTATCCCTCCACCAAGTGCTGAGTTCCCAGGAGATGCTCCACAAGACACTGGGAGCCAGTAGCTTAAGTCTAAGGCATAATCAAGTGCCTATTGATTATGTCTACAGGTTGTAGGCAGATTCAAGCTGGGTTACAAAGAGGCAACCATGACTCCTTCTATTCTTTAATAAAAAGAGAAAGAGACAGGAATGATGTCTTTTTGAAATTAACATATATGGTTTGTCTAAACTGACTTTCTGTGTGTTCACATCTAATCGTATGGCAGATGTTTTAATGCACAGACATTTCCTTCTCTTAGAAGACCTAGAGAAGTAGTCCTTTTCCCATGTGTACAGCTCCACATACAGCTTTTCTAGGTAACCACATACCCACCCTGGAATAGTGGTTGCTTGTGATGAAAGCCTGCCTGAAGGGTTAATCAGCTGTACTTCCATACAGGTGTGACCTTGACACTAAATGCAGATGTTGGCTTAAAGTTGTATTAATCTGATTGTAAAATATCCTGGTTTCAGTGCACTGGTGGGAAATTTGCAGCTATACCTAAAATTTCACTTCAAAATTGGGAAGATTCTGCAAATAATTCTATTTTCAAGGAGTATGCAGCTTTGGATTAAAAGTTCAGTAACATCAAATGAGGATCAGTTTTTACATCATTAAAAATGTTTAGTTTTGTTTTGGTTTTGGTTTTTTTTTTTAACATTTCAACCAGCTATTTATTCTGATACATTGTTAAAACAACCCTCTGCTCCAGAGACTTACAATTAAATGTCCCCAGAAGGTAATATCAAGGACAGCAAGTATTATTGATTAATTTTGTGATACAGCTTCCTTCAGAAAGTCATTCAATACCAGTTATCAAAATATATGCAGAGGACAGGTGAAAAAAGTAGTGGCTTTCTTGTATCTCTGAGATTTGCACCACAACATGTACTATTGCAGACCCATCTATTTTCTTTTTAATGATATTATCACTATTTTTCTCAGTGTCTTTATCATCTAACACATTTGTGTTTGTTTTCACCAAAGTACTGTAACTTCCTCTGCAAGAGTTTGCTGAGCGGCAGGCAAATAAAAGGATTCTAGGGCCACCAAGATGATCAGGGACTGGAGCATCTTCCTTATGAGGAAAGGCTTCAGGAACTGGGACTGTTTAGTCTGGTGGAGACTGAGGGGAGATCTTATTAACATTTACAAATATCTAAATGGTGGGTGTCAGGAGGTTGGGACTCCCTTTTTTCTATGGTAGCTAGCAACAGGACAAGGGGTGATGGGATGAAGCTGGAACACAAGAAGTTCCATTTAAACATAAGAAAAAACTATTTCACTGTGAGGGTGAGGGAGCCCTGGCACAGACTGCCCAGAGGAGTTGTGGAGTCTCCTTCCTTGGAGGTCTTCAATACCCACCTGGACATGTTCCTGTGTGACCTGATCTAGGTGAACCTACTTTTGCAGGGAAGTTGGGCTAGATGATCTCTGAAGGTCCCCTCCAGCCCCTACCATTCTATAATTCTATGATTCTATGATTCTCTCTGACACAAAGATGCTCTAAAACCACAGGCAATGTGACTAATGCTTTTCTACTTCTGTTTTTTTTTTCCCTTTTATCACCTTTCCTTTGCATTCAAAATGTTTATCTGGAATAGTACTTACCTCATCTTGTTCCAAATGATCTTCCTGCTGCAGCTGCAAGCTCTAGTGCCTTGTAATACAAATGAATAATAGCTCTTACACGCTGAGAAAGAACTTAAGATGAACTTTTTAGTTCATTTTAGTAAAAACCAATCTCCTCCCTTAACAATAGACAAATAAACAAGCAGCAAAAACATCCCTTCCCCACAAAACTAAGCATCAGTAATGAATTTTTAAAGTTTCTTTTTATTTTTTTTTATGAAACCGCACAGGAAAATCAGACCATCTGGAAAGTAAAATGTTTTGAATATGTGATAACTCCATACCAGTTTCACTGAATTTATGTTGCTGTTTGTAATTGACGTGACTGAGACAGCAGAGGGAGGTGGATCTTGTCACCCAGCTGATAAATGTGGAAGAGGAGACTCAGGTTTTCCTCCTGCAAGCTGAAAGAAGAATTCCCTCCTTTCCACAGATAGATGTAGTCAGACATCCACCTGCAACTGTGGGCTGTTGCACTCACCCAGTCTCACCAACCTGCACTGTCCGTGAAGAATTAGAATTCCTTTCTTTATTGCTAAAGAGAAAAGGTAAGGAAGCGTGGCCAATAACGTGGGAATTAGCACACTGAGCTCTGTCAATGCGGTGGCCATCTGTGTCTGACAGGCTAGCAGATTCATTTAGCTAGTGGAAACACATGATGCACTGGATTACAGGAGAAGACGGAAACTTGAACCCACCTGAGCCCTGTAAAATTACTTTTCTCCATGATGTGGCAGCTTTGTCATCTTTTACAGTGACTTACGGGTGATAACAAACACCCTCTACATGGAGGCTGCTCTAACTCTCCTATTGATTTTTCCCAGTCCTGTGTGCTTGTTTAATAAGAAAAATGTTGCTCGAAACTGAGTCTGATAATCTTAAAGATGTTATTTACTTTTTGAAAGGTGAGCTGGATTATGATTAATATGGTGAATAGCTGAAACCTAATAGAGTCAATGCTTCTTTATATCACAGTGGTCCAGTCCAGATGCAGAGATGAAAGTAACAGTAAAGCCTGAATTAAACACTCTCAACTTTCATGTTTGTGCAAGGGGTTTTTCCTTCCTTCCTTCCTTCCTTCCTTCCTTCCTTCCTTCCTTCCTTCCTTCCTTCCTTCCTTCCTTCCTTCCTTCCTTCCTTCCCTCCTTTCTCTCTTTCTCTCTCTCTTTTTTTTCTCTCTCTTCCTTATGTGTAGGCCCCCATTCAATCACAGGAGCTAGTGTTATCTTACTGCACAAATGAGGAGGAAAAACTTAGCTATCTGCCAGGTATAACCTCCTTCCTCACTTCTGTACCTTTTCAGGTTCTGTCTCAGCACTGGCATCCTTAGGCGTCCCTCATTTTTGAAGCACAGCTTAAGTAACATGGTACATGTTTCTCTCTGAATGGATCAGAGACACTTTTTCCAGGGCAGTTTAGTGAATCCATGACAGCTCCTCTATCTCTTGTTTGCACTGGGAGGCTGTGACAGGCAGGCAACTCGAGACATCAGCATAGCCCAGGAGAAAATGTAAAAGTGAGCCATGCCTCCCTATCTCTGTCCCTATCCTTGTCCCTATCCCTCTGTCCTCTATTTTCCTTTTTCCTTCCTTTTTTAACAAAAATCACATCCCATGAGTGCACAAATACTCAGTAACTCCCTTAAGATCACCTTAGGATGGGACTGCCAAATATATGCTGCTTCTATGGCAATGGGAGATCATTTATCACAAGTTTGCAGATGATACAGCTTCTCCTTAGCAGTTGAGACAAAATGGATCCTAACCTGTGAGGTCTGCCCTTCCTTGCTGGCTCTCAAAATGCCTCCAAGGTTCCCCCATCAGCCATGAACCCGTTGTATAAGGTCTGTGTAGAATCTTTCCTGTAGAATATACAGGAACAGTTCTTGCTATTGATTAGCCGCAGCTCAATACAAAAATGTTTTAGGTAGCAGAGCTATACTGGGACTGCAGTTGTTCGTAGTGCTGCTGACTCTCAAAGACAGAGCACTGTTCATTACACACTTCCTGAGCTCATCTTCCTTTCTCTTGAGATCACAACATACATTTGTCATGTTGTAGGGGAGTCTACAAACACCAGTGCTTGCTTTGATTTTCCTCTTGGCATCCCAGCTGGGCAGTGATATGTTGTCTTGTCATGCTGAACTACCACTTTGTTTTGATATTTTTTACACAGTGACACAATATTTCCCAAGATCTTACCTCGAAATTAGATCTGGGCTTAAATGGATGGAAAAAACATTGTTAAAACTTTCTCTTTACAATGGAAAAATAATTAAAAATAAAAAAGAAATGAGTAAGCCTTTATGTTTAAGTGCTCATAAAGGAATGTATCTACAGCATGGTTTGGTTTTGCTTCATACATTTAAACCCATGGTAGCTTTTACACTGTTAAAATGTACAAAGTTACTTATTAAAATGATTTTAATAAGCTCTCTACTCAGTATAGTAAAATTTCTACCATGTTCCAGATAGGACTGGAAAGGAATTCAGTCAATATAAGAGACCATTCAGTATTATTTTTTCGTATTGATGCTGACAGAGTCATAATGTGTTTTGCAAATTCTCACCAGAGAATCACAGAATCTCAGGGGCTGGAGGGAACTTCAAAAGATCATCCAGTCAAACTCACCTCCAGAGCAGGACCTCATAGAGTTAGGTCACACAGGAAATCATCCAGGTGGGTTTGGAATGTTTCCAGAGAAGGAGACTATACAACCCATCTGGGCAGCCTATTTCAATGCTTCCTCACCTGAACAGGGAAGAAGCTTTTCCTTGTATTTCTTTGGAACCTCTTGTATTCCAACTTGTACCCATGGCTCCTTTTCCTATCATTGGACATCACTGAGAACAGCCTGGCTCCATCCTCCTGACACCCACCCTTTACAGATTTGTAAACATTAATGAGGTCATCCCTCAGTCTCCTCCAAGATGAAGAGCCCCAGCTCCCTCAGCCTTTCATCAGAAGGGAGACGATACACTTTGTCATCTTGGTTGCCTTGCACTGAACCCTCCAGCAGCTCACTGTCCTTCTTGAAGTGAGGGGCCCGGAGCTGGACACAAGATTCCAGATATGGTCTCACCAGGGCAGAGTAGAGGGGGAGGAGAATCTCTCTCCACCTACTGCCCACAGCCCTTCTAATACACCCCAGCATGCCATTGGCCTTCTTGGCCACAATGACACATTGCTGGCTCATGCTCATCTTGCTGCACACCAGCAGTCCCAGGTCTCTCTCCTCTACGCTACTCTCTAAGAGTTCATTCCCCAGCCCGTACTGGTTCATGGGGTTCTTCTTTCCCAGACGAAGACTCTACACTTGCCCTTATTGAATTTCATGAGATTTCTCCCTGCCCAACTCTCCAGCCTGTCCAGGTCTGGTTGAATGGCAGCACAGCCTCTGGTGTATCAGCCGCTCCCCTCAGTTTAATATCATCAGCAAACTTGCTGACAGTGCCTCTGTTCCATCATCAAGATCATTAATGAATAGATTGAACAGTACCAGTCCCAGCACTGACTCCTGAGGCACTCCACTAGTTACAGGCCTCCAACTAGACCCTGCCCCATTGATCACAGCTCTCTGCCTTCTTCCCTTCAGCCAGTTCACAATCTACCTCACTACCTGATCATCCAGCCCACACTTTCTCAGTTTTGCTGTGAGGATACTGTAGGAGACAGTGTCAAATGCTTCACTGAAATCCAAATAAACCACATCCACTGCACTACCACCATCTATCCACCTGGTGATGGCTTCATGATGTCTGGCTCTTCAGTCAGGACCGATTCTACTGAAGGAGATGGATACAATTAAGCTGGTAACACACCACTGTGATGCTGTGAAGTGCAACTAAAACGCAAAATAAGTGATGATTGGTGGTCATCCCTCCCAGATATCTGCAATTAAAAACCTTGGTTCTGGGTGGGGGATATTGTTTGTTTCTGTTATCTCTCTCTTTTGCTTTAAGAAGAATAAAATGCACATCAGAAAGGTACCAATGCAAAAGTGGAACTGAGGACTATTTTAAGTAGTTGAATCTAATGTTTTAGTAAGTGCTGCAGTGAGCAGTGAAACAATCATGATGAAGCCTGCACTGTTGTGGGCTCTCGTTTAAAGATAATTGTTCCTGTTAAAAGGAGAATTCATAACATTCCACTCCCCTGTGGAGTCTCTGGTGCTCAAAGTGTCGTTGGGGAGGGCAATAACTTAAGTAGTCCTTTATGTATTTCCACAAAACAAGAATAAATTTGGTAGTTTAAATTTAGGATCCTTCCCCCAGTATAAGAGGTAGAAGAATTTCATCCACTTTTCACTCTTTTCCTGCCCCAGTGACTCTCCCATCTTGTAAGTATTTCCCCCTTGACCTAGTACCTTTTTTTTTTTACTGTGGATATAATATTAGAAAATTGGGTCTGGAACTGCGTATCTCAGCATGTGTGTAGTGTTCATTGTTAACCCACAGCAATTTCTCCCTGAACTGGGAAGATAGCTGGCTTAGCCAGTGACACTTCTGCCTCTCTTCTTCTGCCAAGGTGGATGTGAACTATCAGAGACAAACAGCTGGTGTATTGATGATCAATGTGAGGCTTTACCTTTCGAGAAATCATCCATGAGTCTTCCATTTGTTTTCCAGAGCCAGAAATAAGATCATCAGTTCCTGTAACTAAATGATCCAGGAACTAGCGTTGTGCCAGCAGCTAGATCAACAATTATTAGGGTTAGGGAGACAGTGCTTCTTGGAGAGCACTGAGCCTTGTTGGAGCATCAGTTAGAACAGCTCTGTAGCCAACATCACATTGTAATTCATATCTCGAGTATACTTTCACATAGATTATGAATAAAATCTGTGGTTTCCAATTAATTCCAGTTCAGTGCCTCTATTTTCCTTAAATTTGTGTTAAGTGAAGGGGATAATTTTTTTCTTTCTCTCTTGAACTTCATAGGCTATTTGTAGCTACTAATATAAAGAGAAATGAAGTGAGGATTTACAGCTGGGAGTAATTAAGAGCAACTGGGTTCAAATATGAACCAAAATACCTGTGCTGTCTGCCTGATTGGAAGAAAGTCTGACTTTTTGGAGCATGGGAAATGTTTCCCCAAGTGTTCCAATTCTCACTTGGCATGGTTTTGCATTTTATATTTAAAGATGTTTTGTTGTACGGTTTTAATCTCAGAACGCTCAGCTTCAAACTAGATAAACTATATAAAACCACAGTCACCAAAAAGTCTGCTCCAGCTGACAAAGAACAGAAGGTAGCCTCATGTGTATGTGTTTCTCAATTGAACTCTTCTTCAAGCTTACTGATGCTTTCCCTACCGTAACTCCTACATATGCAGGTAACCACCATGTCGAGGTTCACAAGCTTTTTGAATTTGACCTTCATTCTGCTTGTTGTCAGATCCATTCAGCCAGTGCCTGTTCTCCTTTTTCTTCCCCTGTCTGAATGGATCATCTGTTGTATCCATTCTGGCATTTAACTTCTGAGTAGTCTGGGCAGGGACTCTGTTGTGATTTAAATTTATAGCATCGAATCCTAAGAGATTTTGATCCCCAGTGATTGTCTTTCAGTGTTCCTGCTTTCCCAGTGATTCTGTCTCATATAACAGACAGCTCAGAAGTACCTGAAAATATATTAAGAATGTAGCAGAATAACATATCCCAAGAGAATCTGATTTAAGGCCAAATATGGGTTTTTTTACTGTATACTTTCTTGCTCAACAGTTGAATTTAAGGACAAAGTGTCAGCCTAAATTTACCATCTTTGCTTATCTCATGTCAGTCGTCATGCTATTTTTATGCGGTTTACTTAGACATGCAACAAATAAAGGTCATTTCCTTCTACTTAGACAAACTTTTATTGCTTTATTTTTAAGAGTGACCTTATTGATAGTGAAGAAGAGACAGGTCGGTAGCTCAGGAGTCTGGAATACTTTATTCCAGAGTTTATCAAGTATGGTGCATGTGCCATTGATAGGGCACAAGCAAATACAACAGGAACAAAACAGCTACTTTTGATGGCTTCTTCAAAGAACTATAGATGAGAAGAGGAGAAAGAACCTGCACTTCTGTTGAAATATCTGCTTGGCTGTTAACATCTGAGAGGATGGATGATAAAAAACTGGTAAGCACTGAATTAGTGATGCAAGTGCAGACGGGGAAAGTGTTGGACTGGAAGTGGTGACTGTAAATGTGTATTAATGAAGACATAGCTCAGGGTCCTAGATGGTGAGAAGCTTGGACACAGATATGGAGTTATTCTCTAAGGGAAAGGAATGAGTGTGTGCTAATATTTGTGTGCAGAATATGGAGAGCTGATTCTTCTTACATGTGTGTGGAGGAATGGCTACGTGACAGAGGACACATAGATGTTTTGCAGCTGACCGAGGAGGAACGTGCTAAGCATCGCACACAGCTGGTGTAGCTACTGGGGTGGCAAGGACACATTATCTTTAACTGTTGCAATTATACAATGTTTAATTTTACTGGCAATACCAAAAAATTGAGACAGAATGTGGATCCCATCCTGGGTGTGTGTAAGAACATGCCTCAATAACATTAGAAGGCTTAATTAGTGATGCAAGTAGTATTAGAGATGTAACTTTANGTTTTTGCAGTAAGAAAGGCATGGGAAAAGCGGGAGGGACTGATCCTTTGTACATGCACCAATTAGGAGCTCAGCTTTGCACTATGTATGAGTTAATTAACTATAGTATAAGTATTGGATGAGTACAATCAATAAACGAAGCATACTGATCACTCATATTGAGCGACAGCGTCTTCCTTCTGTCGGCGACGACACATGTGTAAGCTGTCCAGAAGAGAGCTGAGAATGGACCTCCAGCTATGATGGTACTCAGACAATCCAGATCTGGGAATCTCTTATTTATGTGAAATGTCTTTTCAGGCTACACCACAAGCTGCTTGGAGAGATTAAGGTGGTTTATTCCTCATTCTCTCCTAGCTTTATTGTGGTCCTTGTCTCTGCCTTGCACAGGAGATGATGCTGTTACACGAGGACGTAAGAGGCAGCTGTTAATCTGCTCCCGTAACACAAAGGTATCCTTATGCTTATTTCAGAAAGATTAACAAAGAGAGGGACAACTTTCTGTCATTGTAAAGGAAGCTGGCATGAATGCTGCATCTCGGTCCTGTAGAATGTTCCAGGACGCCCTGTAGAATGTGCCAGGACATCTGAAATATGTAACACTAAACAACGTTTTAAATTAAAAATAGAGAAAAGTATATTAAAAGCACTTCCATAAAGGCACACAAAAAGGCTGCTATTTTTATGTACCCTTAGAGGTAAGTGAAATCAGGAGAGTTTCATATAACAGGATTTTTCAAGTGCTGAAACAAAAAAAGGATAGAAATAAATATGTAATGTCAGAATTATTAATAACAAACAAACAAACAAAAACCCCAAAAAGCCTGTAAGTGTCCAATAACCTGTCCAAGAACTACTTTTCCATCTTGGATTTTATTTTTCTTTGAAAGCCATCTTCAAACAGAAGTTTTGAAGCCATATTCCTTCCTCCCTCTATAATCAGAGTTAAATGTAGAAAGATATATGAGTGAAAAATAGAAGTAATAATACTTACACAATAGAATCATAAAATCCCAGAATGGTAGGGTTGGAAGAGACCTTTAGAGATCATCTAGTCCAACTCTCCTGCAGAAGTAGGTTCACCTAGATCAGATCTCATAAGAACACGTATAGGCAGGTCTTGAAGACCTCCAAGGAACGAGACTCCACAACCCCACTGGACAGTCTGTTGTACTGCTCCGTCACCCTCACAGTAAAATAGCTTTTTCTTGTATTTAAATGGAACTTTTTGTGTTCCAGCTTCATCCTATCACTCCTTGTCCTGTTTCTGGATACAACAGAAAAAAGGAATGCTCCAACCTCCTGACACCCACCCTTTAGATATCTGTAAACATTAATAAGATCTCCCCTCAGTCTCCTCCAGACTAAACAGCCCCAGTTCCCACAGCCTTTCCTTGTATGAAAGATGTTCCAGTCCCCTGATCATCTTGGTGGCCCTGTGCTGGACTCTCTCCATAAGTTCTCTGTCTCTCTTGAGCTGAGGAGCCCAGAAATGGACACAGAACTCCAGATGAGGCCTCACAAAGGCAGAATAGAGGGGGAGAAGAACCTCCCTTGACCTGCTGGCCACACTCTTCTTGATACATCCTAGGATGCCATTGGCCTTCTTGGCCACGAGGGCACATTGCTGGCTCATGGTCAGTTTATTAACAACCAGAACTCCCAGGTCTCCTTCTGCAGAGCTGCTCTCAAGCAGGTCAATCCTCAGTCTGTACTGGTGCATGGGGTTGTTCCTTCCCAGCTGCAGGACTCTGCACTTGTCCTTGTTGAACCTCATGAGGTTCCTCTCTGCTCAACTCTCAAGTCAGTCGAGATCTCACTGAGACTTTACAATAAGACTATAGTAAATTATTCGACACTTGCATCCTTTATAACAGGGATGCTAAGAAACTTTTTTTTTTTAAAATCAAACCCAAACAGAGTAAATTGACTACAGAAGTGAGGAAAAAAAACAATCTTTTTTTTTCAAAATAATGATTCTGAAGTCAAGTGACATAACCTCCTGAACTGATGCCCCAAAAAGTCATTTTAGTGTGAAAAGTGGCACAATACATACAGAGAAGTGTCACAATCCTGCAAAGCAGAACTTTTTTTGCAATTTCCATGGCACTGAATTCAATAGATTGATGACTTAAACAAGCTATCTCGATTTCTAAGTAGATATGTAATCAGAATGGAAATGCAGTGGAAATTTTTTTATTCATGCTACACTGGATTTATCTCACCATAAAGACACTTTGCAATGTCCTTTTCTCAGGATCAGTGCTGAAATGCCATTCTAGCTAATGCTTTGCATTAAAAAAAGGGCATAATCTATGAAACGTGAAGTTGGTTCTCCTAACAGTTAAAAGAATCAACCCTGATGGAGAATAAATGACAAAGAATACAAGACTACCATTCTTGTCTTGGAAATGTCAGTAGGGGCTTTTGCTTTGTGGATGTGAAGAAGGATGGAAGAAGCTATTTTGAACTCCCTAATTAAACAAAAGGAAAATGCACACGCTGGCTGCAGCTGTAAGACAAGGCTGTTGTACATGGGCTTTGCCCAATAACCTAAGTACCTACCCCTGCTACATTTTGAGTACTGTTGTCTGATAACATCTAAGAAGATTGGTGGTAAGTTGTAAGTGCTGTTAGTGATTGGATAAAGATTGCAGCTGCACTTTGTTTGTGCTAAAATAACAACAGTACTAATATTACTTTTTTTCTTGCCTTGTCTTGCCTGCTTGCTTGCACTACTGGTAGCTATTGTTTAAGTTATACCAATTAAAATAACAAAAATACTCCAAATTCCTTTCCAGTCACCCTAACATCAGCTTAAATCAGTTTAAATAAAACTTATTTCACATCAAGACAGTTAGACTAGTATCTGATGGAATGCTAGCAGTGCTGTTTTGCAGTACAGTTGAAAAGTCGATGCAGGTATGTATAGATTTATCACCATTGATTTACAGGTGTGGCCTGATCTGTTCATGGGCTCACATCTCAGTAGTGTAAGATGGTAGTGCCTTTTGGCTAAATGTTGCTTCCCTTTTAGCTTCACTGTGTAATTCATTCCGTGAAACCTCCTTGACTGTTAAAGTGCAGAGTAAATAAATGGATTAGTCCAGTCAGCTTTATATTGCACAGAAATAGACTTGGTAGAACAGTGACTGGAAATTAAGAAATGGCCACATCTGAGGCCATGTGATGACACTTGTCTGGCTACATCTTTGAAAAAAAGGTATCACTTTGCCTGGTACCAAAGCCGGTTCAGCCCGCTTCCAGGTTTTTTGGTTCCGGACTCTGGGTAGGGAAGTATTTCACCTAAGATCTGGTATTTTGAAAATTAATTTTGCTGCTTCTCAGAGGAAAAATATCAGTGTAAAATTATCTGTGAAAGGGTATTGAGCCCTGACTCTGGAGCCGACGGAAAGGAGCTGTGGAAATCCTGGAGACCCGGAGAGCACAGTGGTCTGCTAGCTACCAGACGGAGAGTTTTAGCTCCTGGGCATCCATGAAGTGGGTTTTGTCTCTGACCTTGCCCTGTCTGGCAAGTGAGCTGTCTAGAAACTGGGAATAATCAGAAACAGTTAACCTGGTGGATAAGCAAATTATCTGAGAGGTTTTAAATGGGCAAACTGGTAGGATACATCTAAGAATCATGTAAAACTAACCATCCTCTCAAAATCACACAATTATCATAGAATCATAGAATGGTAAGGGTTGGAAAGGAACTTTAGAGATCATCTAGTCCAACCTCCTTGCAGAAGCAATTCTTGCTAATTAGCAAATTCTGCTAAGAAAGAAAAATGCATCCTTACTCTAGTTACACTCTTTTTGGTCTGTACCTGTATAGAAGCAAGAAAAATGAATTCTCCTTTTGTCCAGGTGTTGACGAATAAATAATATTAAATACCATTACCTCTCCAACTAGAGTCCTTGATGTTAATGGAATAAAGCATCCATTGGCTTTAATGGGAGTAAGTTCAGAATCATCTGTAGTTTTCCAATTTCAATTCACTGCTTGTGTCACCCACAGGAATTACTAAACTGTTGCTAAGAGGTTAGATTAGCAGAAGGGAAATGGAGACACAGGAGATGAGATTCCATATGGGTGAGCTTGACTCACCAGAATACATAATCAAGTGTTTATCTGCTTTTGCTGGCTACAGAACTATTCCTAAATCTTTAAGATGTTCATCTAGGTCCTGAGTAATCAAGGAAATCAACCAAGAGAAATCAATTAATCTATCAGATCTTTGTTAAGGGTGATATTAATAAGAAAAAAGGCATTGAGGTCACAAGTCTGGCTGCTATAATCCTAATTTGGCCATAGACGTGTTTAAAAAACCCCATTGTACTCTTAAGAAGGTGCAAGAAATCTCACCACTTCTTAATATGTATAAACTCTGAAGAGAGGGCTTTTGCCCTTCTCCCTAGAGACAATTATGGCTCTTTATTGACCATGAAGTTTTATGGCCTTAGCACTTTTATTCCTCCTTGCTTTTGCATGCAGATTCCAACCAAGTCTCAAGGGCATGCTGCCAGATCAAATGTAGGAAGCAGAATGTCTCTTCTTTTAATAAGACAATATTTACACATACAATAACATAATGCAGGGTATCAGAGTGCTCAGTTCTGTTTACCTGAGTTTGAAGAAAAAAGGGGTGCCTGTGCACCTTGGTGGTGTTTCTTACAGTCTTACGGACATTGTCTACACGCAGCTCCACCTCTGCTGTTAGCTATGTTCAACTGTGATGATTCTCCACGTACAAGATTAATTAGTGAACCCACAGAAGGTTCCTGTTTTCTTTAATTTGGTAATACATCCATCTGTCAATGCAGACTTTCCCTGAAATCTTCTGCATCTGTGAACTGTCCATTTTCAAATAACCTTTTTAACTGTGGATCATCCATCACCTTGTATTTCACTTCAGATGCAGATTAAGATGTGGTATCTTCTTTTTTTTTTTCTCCCAAGTGTAGTTCAGGATAGCCTTAAGATACTCTTGTTCACGTAGATGTTCTTTAAATTGCCCAGATTTCTCAATCCAAGTTACTCAGCCATAGTAAAAGAACATATTTGTATTTGTGTATCTGTATGTGTAGCACTTCTATAATTGCTTATGACTACTATATATCTAATTATGACAATGTTGTTGGTATTTATCAAACTTGTTTAATGCAATTTGTTCACGTCTCTTTGGGCTTCAATTTAGCACAAGCAAAGGTCATCTCCTTATTCCTTTCTTTTTATCTGGATAAAAGCTCTCTAGTAGACTTTGCTGTCTTGTCTTTCTCTCTCTGCCTGGGACAGAGGCTGAGCGGGATGAGGGTCTGCTGACAGAGCCTCTGCACAGCAATACCCCGGTTCCCATCTGCTCAAGGTTGTTGCTAAGGAACGTCTGCAGCAAATAACAGCAGTACCTTCCCCCACCTGCTCCCACACTGGCTCCAAGGGCTTTGCTTCCTCTCCTCAATGCCACAGACAGGGAAGCACCAGCTGCTGCTACAAGACTGTGTGGAAGTTTTAGTCTTCCTTTTTTTTTTTTCTTTTCCCCCCAATCACTCTCGAAATCCTGCAGAACTGAAGCACCTGCTGCCACCTCAGAGGCAGCCTTTTAGCATGCTCCCTCCCCTCCATCTTAGTGTCAGTTGTTACAGAGCTTTTTCCTTGGGCCCTCTTCCTTGCTTACTTTTCCCTGATGAGAGTGTACTACATCGTGATTCAGGCCTTCAGACCCAAATGGTTTGTGCATGAATTTACAGTGAAAGGGTGAGAATCCACGTAGCGAGTTCCCTTCCCTCTCCCTACATGAATGCATGAGCTGGTGGCTTACAGAAGCTGTGATTTGGATCTCATAATTCATGTATGCTTGGAGGGAAATAAGAAAACATGTGCCAGACGATCCTCATACTTTAATGATTGCTCTATTTGAATTAATTATGCCCCTTTTGGTATTCTCTGAAAGTTCTATGGCTGATGGTGTGAGATTTGATTTTATAAGAACAGAAAAGCTGGCCACTTGTGTGATTATGAAATGATATACAGTTGAGCAAAGATTCTTTTTCTCTACTGAGAGCTAAGAAAAAGTTCATAGGCAGAGCACCCTACTATGAATAATCTTCTTATTTCTAATGCCACCCAGCCATGCAGACTTAAAGATAAGTACAGATGAACTAAGAGAGGCTGAACTTATTAAATGTAATGGAAATGGACTTTAAATTTGGTGAATCAAAATTTTGCATTAACTTTTTTTCTTTAATACACTTAAATTGCCACCATAGCAATTCCATTTTCCTCATCAAATTAGTTAAGTGGGAGATGAAGTGATGCAAGTTCTGATCTACCAAGGAATCACAGCCTCCAAGATGAAAAAAAAAAAGTGAAATATGGTAATAGCTGTTGCAAAGCCAGGCCTGGTGCCAGGGAAAATGGGAGACCTTATTCTTCAGAAATGTTTCTGAAAGGAAGGTTGAACCTCTAGTGAATAATGTTATCCACCATATTTTGACATTTCTTTCTGTGTCAGGTCCTCCAGGCCATTTTATTCCCTAAAAGTGCAAAAAAGGGACTTGAGGCAGCGACCTGCTGAGAGAGAAAGAGGCTTGAAGGAAAAGTGACCTGTATCAGAGCTGTTTCAGGAAATTTCCCACAGCTGGTGATGATGAATGCAGCTGGTATGATCGGTACTGCTGGCCTTGAGGGAGTGTGGAGGCTTGGGAACTGCTTCTGAGGGTGTCTGGGAAAGCTCTGGCACAGCATGGACTGTGTTTGCAAAGACCATAGAGGACAGTCTGCCCAGTTTTTACTTGCTCCATTGACTAGGACCAGGAAGAATGCAGCCTTCTCTTGGAATTACTGATCTCTCTAGTCATGACTGTATCCAGAGACTCACAGCTCATGAGCAGAGAAACAAGGAGATGAAAAACATGAGCAGCCCAACGTGAGGGGAGCTATGAGAGATCCATGTTTAGGATGGATTACTCTCTCTCCTGATCTCACACCTATCTGTGACAGACACTCTTAGGAAAATATTTTCTTTTATATAGATTGCAGTACCTCAGCAGCAACACAAGAAACAAAATGCAAACGCACAAACAATGTTTTTCCAACCAGATGTGAGCTGACAATGTGCATATTGCAACTCTTCTAAATCAGATCATCCTCATAGGAGAGACTACACTAGAGGAATCACAAGAGTTGTGGGTTTTTTCTTTCATTCTCATTTAATTTTCATTATGAAAGCAAACATCAAAAAAACTCAAACCATTACTCTTTTCTTTTTAGTAATTCCTGTTGTAAAACTCTCCAATTTGCCAGCCAGTGCAAACTGTTGAAATCAGCAAAATTACCTGAAAGTTTTATCCTGTTTTAAATCAATTTGGTCTCATCTCTGCTGTCCAGAGTCATGACTCTAAGAGTAATAAAGTGTGTGAATACCTTGCCTCTGGTTACTGTCCTCATTGAGTCAGATGTCCTTACATATTAGCAAGTTTAGAGGCTATAAATGCCATAATTCTCCTCTTCATTGAATCAATGGGAATTCTGCTGCTAATTTCAGCAAAAGCTGCCTTTTTAAATGAAACATTTCATATTTTTAGGGTATCTCAAAGTCTGGGAGAGGACTCTTTTCATCTTGAGTATGAATTGAGCCCAGCTTTAGGCTAGATAGATGAAACAATTCACCTCTTGAAGCATATCCCTCAAGAAAGTTGATACTGTATAGAATACCTCTGCTTAGCCACCAATAAAAGCAGCCCAATTTGAAGTGTCTCTGCCAAAGAGTATGTCACAGGAACACCTCACCTAGCCCCAAAGGATTGAGATGTCAATCCAGGGCTCTGGAGCATATTTACTAGACATGTCCAGGCTGGTTTGTATGAGTCACTTATTGCATCCAGATCAAGATAACTGCACTTTTGGTGCTGACTCAGAGCCACTTATTGCAGTGGTCTGTGCCCCAAGCCATGAGGGTGCACTGGGGTCAGATCTGCTTTGCAAATCTGTCCTTTATTGTATTGGGAAGATACCATAGAACCATAGAATGGCAGGGGTTGGAAGGGACCTTCAGAGACCATCTAGTCCAACCCCCTGTAGAAGCAGGTCCATCTAGATTCGGTGACACAGGAACATGTCCAGGCGGGTTTAGAAGACCTCCAAGGAAGGAGCCTCCACACCCTCCTTGGGCATTATGTGCCAGGGCTCCCTCACCTGACCAATGAAATAGTTTTTTCTTATGTTTAAATGGAACTTTTTGTGTTCCAACTTCATCCCATTACCCCTTATACTGTTGCTACATACCATAGGAAAAAAGGGATGCCCTTTTTATATGTACTTTCTTCATCACACTGGGGAGATGGCTTCCCTTCTTTTCTGTTTTGCTTACTGCAGCTTCTGTTACTTGTTGTTATCAGACATGGGAGAATAAGATGTTTGAGTTATTTTTCATTCATTTTTCACTCTCGTCTTCAGGATGCTTTGATAGAGTGGAGCATCTCCCTTCTGATGAAAGGCTGAGGGAGCTGAGGCTCTTTAGCTTGGAGGAGACTGAGGGGTGATCTCATGTCATGGATGGTGAGTCTTATTTGACTGTTCTAGTTCACACTCTACAACAAACCAGGGCTGTGGCTTTTCTCTCCGACTGTTCCAATCCCTCTTCCACTGTCATAAAGATACATACCAAAGTAAGTGTGTGTTAAGGCTGTAAAGTTCTTGTTCCCTATCCCTAACTAAATCCACCTAATATTCATGCTAAGGAACTGAGTACAGGGTCTGCTCTTGGTTATTGGTTTTCTCCACTGTTTTCACCATCTGTCTGCTGTGAATACATCTGAAATCCCAGGCATCACCAGCTAAAATGTACTCATCAACTCATTTTTTTTCCTCTTCTAATTATCCTTTTAATTTGCTTCTGCTCAGNCTGATGAAAGGCTGAGGGAGCTGAGGCTCTTTAGCTTGGAGGAGACTGAGGGGTGATCTCATGTCATGGATGGTGAGTCTTATTTGACTGTTCTAGTTCACACTCTACAACAAACCAGGGCTGTGGCTTTTCTCTCCGACTGTTCCAATCCCTCTTCCACTGTCATAAAGATACATACCAAAGTAAGTGTGTGTTAAGGCTGTAAAGTTCTTGTTCCCTATCCCTAACTAAATCCACCTAATATTCATGCTAAGGAACTGAGTACAGGGTCTGCTCTTGGTTATTGGTTTTCTCCACTGTTTTCACCATCTGTCTGCTGTGAATACATCTGAAATCCCAGGCATCACCAGCTAAAATGTACTCATCAACTCATTTTTTTTCCTCTTCTAATTATCCTTTTAATTTGCTTCTGCTCAGCTCCCACACCTCCTCCTCCTTACCAGATTGTTTATATTTTTACAAAGAGCTGCTGAGAATTGCTTATCCTACTCTTTGCACTCTTTCCCTGCTCCTTGTTCAAGAAATTGCTGTCTCTTGTCCCTTTTCTTGCTGAGATCTTGCAGGAGTGAATGTGGATCACAACCTTCCCAACTGTTTCTGAAAAATTGCCCCACAGAGCAATAAGCTATTACATTAAAAGTATTTTCCTGTTACTCAGCTCTCCTTGCTCTGCATTAGCAAGTGGGATAGATTCCAGTGATTACAAAGAGGTTTGGTATAAGCCAATAGCACTTTATTTCTGGAGCTATATACTTCATCCATTGATGTCACCAAGCTGCACAAGCAGCTACTTACTGAGATTTGACTCAAAATATGCCTGTTAAGTGACATTTGAGTGTCTGGAAAACTGCAACCTAGAAAGAAATAATGGGACCAATCTTGGGAACAATATATCAGTGAAAGATTTAGAATAAAACTATTAGTGAGCTTCCCAGTCTGGAGGCTTGATCTGGGTATGGATGCAGATAACTTAGCACAAGGTCTAAGTGAGACTGATGTGTCTAGCTCGAAAATCACATTCCCATGGCTCATTTTTTTGGGCACTGTTCAAGACAGGTGACATTTGAACTCTCCTGCCTCTTCAAATTTCCTCGGGCTCAAAACAGCCTGCTCTGAGCCCCTACCTCATGCCTAAATGTAATCAGGAAGCAGGAATGAGGCAGTGCGAGACCCATGTCTCCTGAGGAGCTCCACACAGGGTTTCAGATCTTACCTAACGCACAGTGACAGAACTGGGTTCCTCGAGAAGCTGTTGCTAGTAGCTTTATGTAATGGCCAACTTCATAAACACATTTAAAGATATCTAAAAAAAGCATTTTCTGTAATGTCTGCATATAAATTGCAGTGAATTTCACGTCACATACATCATGTACCTAGAGCACAGTACACGTGAGGCATTCATAATGAGTTGTTGATGATAAACGGTGTGTAATTGTATAGATATAACAATATTGATATGATATGATATAATATAATATACAATATAAAACCTTAAAAAATCCCTACTGATCCATCAGTGAAACAGATACTAGCCTGGTGTTGAGATATCTAATCTCTCTACGGGTATGATCTCTCTTGTTTGTGTTGGATCTGTCATATATGTTTTGGAAAGGTAGAGAATGGAATGTGCTAGTGACAAACCCGAGTCCCCTGTAGAAACTGAGAAGCTATACACTGCTCAGGAGTACTTTTACTGGACAGGGAACAATCATATAAGTAGAGAACACCTTTGTTATCAAACAGATGGAGAAATCAGGTTGTGGCCCAATGCCCAGCCAGCTGTGCATCTTGCTGCCACAGTTTAAACAGTAGCATGGAAAAGCTCATGCGTTGAGATAAAAGGAGGGGGATCACTCACCAATTACCATGAGAGGCAAAATAGACTCAGCTTTCACATTCTCTCTCCCTGTTGCTGCCACAGTTTAGCAACTGCACGGAAACTTCCTCCACTTCTCCAATATGTTCATAGAGATGTTACTTCAGTCACTAACCAGCTAGGACTGAGTCAGGTGCAGGGTGCATCTTAGAACTGATTGGCATCAGCCCTATCAGCTATAGGGGAAGCTTCTGGTAACTCTTTGTTCAAAGAAGACAATCTTGTAGCTACCCCCCTTACCAAAAAACCTGGCCCAGGCAAAACCACTGCAACAGCCAATCAAAATAAATCCAGGGTGAGAAAAAAGAAAGTGAATTAAAACAATGTCTCTCTCCTCACATTTTCCTGTTTCTACTTTCATCCTTTTACTCCTGACTCCTTCCCAGGGTGGGCTGGGGGTTGTGGTGGGTCCATTGCAGCCCCTCTGGGCCGCTTCTCCCTCCTTCCCCTCTCCCTTCTCCAGCATAGGCCCTTCACTGGGCTGCATCCTTCAGGGCCAACCTGCTCTTGCTGGGGCTCTCCCCATCAGCAGCTCCTCCACTTGTCTACACAGCCAAACTCATGGCAACCTGCTTTGTCAGGTAAATAAATGGTAGCTCTTTCCAATTACTTTATTGTATTTATGTGGCTGGAAGTAACTCTCTTATGTTAGATCCACTCCTGTGAAAGTGGAGCAGTGCAACAGAGACCTTGTTCTTGGTTAACCGGCTGGACCACAGGAATTCTTGCAACTGACAGAGTGACAGATTGGCCTGAGCAAATGGATGGAGCACAGAATAAAGACCTCAGATCGGGATCTCTTACATGGACAGTGAAAGGCAGATGATAGGGAGAGATAGGCACGATGCCAGCTGTACAGTGATGTAGATTTTATTATAGTACAGCTGCTGACCCTGAATCTTTCTTCCAGCCAGGGATACTGTAGCATTGTCTGTGCAACCAGGCTTTCAGCAGAGCAAGGACCCTGACTACACAGTTATCAAATGGGCCATCAATCAAGTGATTCACATTGTGTACTTAAACCTCTTGCACAAATTCAGGTTATAATTCATACAGCTGATGACCTCTCAAAGCAAATGCCTTAAACTTAAGGCAGGAACTGCAAAGGGAAGTAAAGCAACTGAAAAATAAAATCTCCAGTTACTAATAATAAACATCACAACCACTTCTCCTGACCTCCTCCAAATGGGCATCTCATAAAATAGCAGAAATGAGGGTTTTTTAGCTCACTTGGGATTACATTTCTATAGCAATGGAAGAGGAAACTAAAAGCTTATAGGAGTCAGAAATTGCTGACCATGCAAAGAGTCAGCAGTGAACATAGCTTTAAAAGACATAAGACTAGCCAAGTGTGAAAGACAGGCATTGTTTCTGCACCAACTAAACACTGGCTGGATTCAAGCTTGATCTTGATTCAGTTGCCTACAAATGGGATTCTAATGCAACTTGAGATGGCTTGAGGTGTCTGAACTACTGCATAAGGAAGTCTAAAATGAGACAGCAATTTCACAGACTGACAGTCTTCAAGTCTGGCCATCAGCAGCCACATGTGAGATTGTAGTACATGTGAAATGGCACTGTTGTGATCAGACATAGTAGACATCTATAGTACAAGTTGCTCCAGTTAATCAGGTGATTCCTACCTGTTTACCAATTCTTATGCTATTCCCATTTCTCTAGTAGCCTGTGGGAAGTAGCAAGGGAAGTCTTTAATGAAATGCTACTCTTGAGATTCTGATGTTACCTTGTTTTAAACAAATTTGCTTTAATAGTAGAGGGCAGAAAATTAGAGTCAGCTGTAATTCAGGTTCTGGAGTGTTAATTAGTGCCTGTGGCATGAACTTTGTGTGTGGGCCATTGTAGCATTTCTGTGTTCGCCTCCTGTGTAAAAATGGACATCATTGCACTTTCTGCTTTATGAAAGCAACCAGAAGTAGGATGCATTAAACAAGAGAAGGAACTCTGATACTCAAATAGAAAGTATTGCCATAGAGAGGGACCTGATGTGCAATAATAATAGCATGGTTATTGTCAGATCTGCCATGTAAGAGTCTTCAATGGAATCCAGTTATTATGAATAACCATACAGCTAATATTAGGGCAGCTCCCTAATGTTGCATTCAGTAGGAACAAGGAAATAATGGCTTGCTGGAATCTACCTTTTACTTTCTTAAAAAACAATAGGCCTAAATGTTTTCTCCAGAGATCCCTGTTTTCCAAGTTACAAATAGTGTTTTGCTGGAGCTCATGTGCAAGAGCACCTTAAAGAATATGAACAGACTATGTTAAGACCTTTGCAAGAGTCTCGGGAGCTGGTTGGTAGCAGCCTTTCAGAGACATTCAGATGTAAGTAGACTAAGTGGGAGAAAGTGGAGGAATTTGGACTTTATATCACTAAAAGTGAGCATGAGAGAATTAGATATCAAGATGCTGGTTTTAATTGCATTATATATATATATATACATATATGTATATGTAATCAATTTTACAAATGTTGCTTAGATGCTAGCATCAATGTTGTCGATAGAAGGAAGTTTGGTGTTGCCCAAATCCTATCAAGTGCCATCTTTGTGTCCTGAACCTGAAGCTACTCTGGAAGATGATGAAACAATTTTGTGACATAGCATAGGCTGGAGATATCCTGGAATACCTTTGTTCTTTCCTCAGAAGTCTCTCTTCCTCATAAGATTTCTCTTGGCTACAGCAATTGTAAAGGGAAAGGTCTATGACTAAGCCTGTCCTTGGAGACCCCATGTCTTGCCTGTGGTCTCTGAAGGATGTCTTGCTTTGTTTTGGTTTTCTATTGAGTCACAGACTTTCTTTTTGACTTTGGACAGTTGGCATAATGTCTCTTAAGTACAATTTTTTCATTTATAAAATGAAGCTATGTGGGGAGTAGCAACCTTTCCATGAGTGAGTGCTGGAATGGCTTTCTCTTTTTGAAAATGAACTTTAAACAAGGCAATGGAAACTTGGATTGCATGGAATGATACTGCCTTTCAGACAAGGCCTGCAGTTTCTTGCCATTAGGAGTTCCCAGATCTTGTGTCCCAAGAAGACAGCAGGCCATGAGGACCAGGAGCTAGAAAACACTTCACTTCTCAGATGGCTCCTACCTTGGCTGCCCCTGCTACTGTACAACACTTCAAAACTTCCCGTGTGACATCTTTTTCAGAATGCCTGTATTCTTACAGTAGCACTAGGGAAATGCATAACTAAATAAATAGGAAAGAAAAAGGATAGTTGCTCCCTTGGGGACTTTTACCCAAGAGAAAACAAGACAAAGATTTCCGTGGCTCACCCAGAATCATATTCTGCTCCTCTCAAGGAGGAACTGCATATATGAGGTTAAAATGATGTCAGCTATCACCTCCAAAGTAGAGTTTACTTTTGAGTATAGGTGCCCATATAAAATCGTATCACTGTGTCAACGCTGGCTTGCCAACTGTCATGAAATATTGAAAGCTGATAAAAAAGAAAACCTATCAAATTTGGCTGTCAGTAAAATCAGTGGAGAAAACACATCTCAGTAAAGGCTTTAAGATAATTTAAAAGAAAGAAAAAGTGATGTGTTTTTTTTTTTCCTTAGTCTGGTTTAAGTTCCTAGGCTAAATGCATATTTTAATATGTAACTTGGATTTATAGGCTTTTTAATAGTTTGTACAATAGATTTGGCACAAACCAGCCATTTAGTGTTATCATCATAAAGACAGGTGGGAATCCAAAATTGCTTTGAGAACATAATTTTCTGAGATGGAGGAGTATTTTTAATGTGTTATCTGTACTTATTGTGCTTTTATTGTCTGAAGTTTTATTAAGAAAAAAGTTGGGAGACTGAAAACCTGAATGCAAATTTCTCCTCCAGTAAATGGGTTTTGTTGTTATCAACTAATTCTCTAGGCCAGGATATTCTCTCCTGCTCTGTAAGCAGATCAGTGAAAGTCAATGGAGAAACATGGCTATAAAGCCAGTGTCAATCTTATCTATACCATGTAATGCGCTGATTCTCCCTCACACTACTTATTTTCCTTATAAAACCTCCAAAAATTTAAAGAAAAATCATAGAATCATGGAACGGTAGGGTTGGAAGGGACCTTTAGAAATCACCTTATCCAACCACCCTGCAGAAGAAGGTCCCACCTAGATCAGGTCGAATACGAATATGTCCAGGCGAGTCTTGAANGGAAGATGCTCCAATCCCTGATCATTTTGGTGGCCCTGTGCTGGACTCTCCAGCAGTTCTCTGTCCCCCTTGAGCTGGGAAGCCCAGAACTGGACACAGGACTGCAGATGAGGCCTCACCAGGGCAGAGTAGAATCTGAATGCTGTACAGGAATAATGTTATTTTGGATTTACATACTGCTTTCTTTTCAAGATCTTACAGTTCTTTCTATAACAGTCTCCTTTTTATGACAGGACAGATCTCTCAGAGAGATCAAAGAGATTTTTTTTCAGATATGCCTGGAGCATGCCCTCAGATCAACCAAAATTTCTGTGGAATGTACCTTGGTCATTTATCTCATATACTATTAAGAACGAGAAGTAATTTCTGAAGAGACCTTCTCTTCCTTCACAGGAAAATCTTTTACAGCTGTGGAAATTAGACGGTGATATTCCTAGAATGGGACACATTGCAACTGCTTTAGAGATGCATTGCAAAGTTCAAGCCACGTGAAATATGGAAGGCTACATTTCTACTAACAAGCTAGTGAGCAGAGGTTGCACACTGCAGATTTGTGTGGATTACATATAGGTGTCTAATTTCCCTTGTCTAAAACACATCTGCATCCAAACTGCTTCCAGAGAATGGTTCTTGGTCTCAGCTGTTCCCTGGACCAGCCTGATCATTCTATAAAAGTGCAGGACAGCATGCAGATAGTGTGTTACAGACATGCTGGGGCCTCAGTCCTGTGGTGCTCTGGATCTGTTTATTTCATTAATCAGGATGCAGCCAAAGAGACAGATTGAGAATTAGGAGCACAAGTGGAGGTCAGATGATTTGAATTTCATCTGCCCTGCTGAAATGTCAAGAAACCTACTGAGCACTGGCCAGGCACCTCCAGTATAAATAGACAGTGAAAAACTAGGAACTATTTTCAGCTAGGGGAGAATTTTTACCTCAACTGTCATGGAAAGACCCTGCTGGAAGATGAAGATATATTGAGTGAAGAAGGAAAGTTCAGTGCTTATGTGAATCTGAAACCTCTCTATCTTGAGAAGCATTGTAGTATGTGAGAAAAGCAGGGCAGTGTCAGCCTTTGAGCAACTGTAGATCCTCTGGTTCAGCTATATTGTAGTAAGCTACACATTTCAGATCAAAGCAAGACCTACCATAAATCCTTGGAGCTAGCACAGGTCTGTTGCTCACACAGCAGAACACAAAAGTAGAGAACATACTCAGAGGGATAAAGTAACTTATTCAGTGTCTAAATCCAAGTCACTATCCGAATAAGAAAAATAGTTCTGGTCTCCTGCTTCCAGATGACCATGTTGCTTGTTGACTTTATGCATAGCAATAGCATGCTGTTGGAGGGAGATCAAATCTCAGCATGACACAAAAGCTTCTGAATGTGGCATTTTTCTTTCCTTGTTGGGGCAGAGGCCAAGATGCTAAAACTTGAACAGAAAAAGCTTTAAAAAATTCTGCAAATCACATTTGTAGAAATTCCCTTACTTCTACCTGTGCCACGCAGAGGTTACAGGTGTGTCTCCTGGAGAAACTGAAATTTGCCTTGTCGTTACTAATCAGTTTATATGTATCTGCATTGTGCAGTTCTAGGTAATTTTTACTCATTTCTAGTAACTGTGTTTTTTGTTGGCTTACATCTAAATTGAAGCAACTTCATTCAGCTCTTCTTAACTCTTGTGGATAGTCTAAGAAATATGTGTCTCTCTTTCTTTTAGCCACATCCTGCCTGGCCCTGTAACTATAGATTTCTTGTGCATGTGCTGTCGTAGTTTTCAGAAAGCATCGTCTCTTTTGAACTGATGGTGAAGCCATCTCGGAAGGTGAGCACACAGTTAATCTCAGGTGGCATATTCTTGAGTCCTCTTGTATACATGCCTAAAAAGTCTCTTCAAACTCAACTTGCTTTCCTGTCAGTTGTAGCATTCCCCCCTACCCCCAATTCCCAGCCTCAGTGTCCTAATTTCCTCCTTGACTGATTGCATGAGTCTTTTTTCCTTCTGCTGCTGATGTTACTGTCGTTGTTACCCTTGTTACTTGGGGAAGTGTTCTGCAGCTCAGTTAAGCATTCTGAAGCCAAAGAAAAATGTGTTAGCAATTGGGAGGGGTTCAGTGGGGACATCTGCTGACAATCCTGATAGCTCAACAACCCATGGCATTGACAGCCTGATAGTCCTGAAACTTAGAAAACTACAATAGTGGAAAGCTGACAATTGCTGCTGCCAGAAATCTGAGAGTCACTTGTCAGAGTAAATGCATGCACAACTCCCCATCAGTCAGGGTAAAAGCATGAGCCTAGAAAGTACTGAAATACCTTCATCTGCTACTACCTGATGGGTTAAGTGAAAATAATCAGTGTGCAGCTGGACTGGGCCTGGATTTTCTTATGAGACCACATCTGCAGTGCTGTGACCAATGCTGGGCTCCCCATTGCAAGAAAGAGATTGCAAACTGCACGGAGTTCAGAGGGGGGCCACAAACGTGACTGGGAGTGAAGCACTAGCCTGGTAAGCAGAGGCTGAGAGCAACACTTTTCAGCCTGGTAAGAGAAGGCTGAGAGGACATATTGCTGACTTCTTAAATTACAGAATGGGATGGTATAGAGAATAAGGAGACAGGGAGACAGATTATTCTTGGGGATGTACAGTGAAAGGCTTGCAGAAGACATTTGTTATGACTGGCTTTTAGGAAAAGCTTTGTCACCGTGGAAATGTTCAAATATTGAAACACAGGCCCAGAGAAGTTGTGAAATGTGACCTTGGTAAAGGAAAAAATCAAATGGATGAGATGTTGATCAACCTGATTTTAGCTGGCCTTTCATTAAGCAAGGCATTGGAGCAGGTAGCTTCCAGAGCTCATTGCCAACCTTGATTACCCTGTGACTCTGTTCACCAGGAGGAATTGTAATTCCAGAGGTCTAATAAAAACTTTGACCACAGACCTATTTTATGTTTTTGTGCAAAGTAAAGAAGAAAAAAGGTTTGGAAAGAGTTAATGGTGAAAGCCACAGATCAGTTTGTGAATGCCATTAACAAAATGTTCTATGGACAACAAAAGGCAGAAGGATTTTACAAGCTGAAGCAAAACCTCAAAGTTTTTAATTCTTTTGAAAGCAGAAAAGACTTTCAGGGGACTCAAAATAGACAGCGTTGATGAAGAAATAAGTGGGATTATTTGACATTTTACATTTTAAAATGTAAACTGTGATTCAGAATTCGTTTTTTTTCAATCTATAGAGAAAAACGATTTCATTTCCATTTTTCCATCTTCCTCTAATCCATAATGGCAAAAATAGTCTGTAAATACTGTGAGATATAAGAAAATTTTCTTTATCACACATAATTAGTTGTCTAGAGAGTGTTTGCAGGAATCTCAGAAGCAGACAGCACCAAAAACTTTTAGGGCTGTCCTGAGTGAACCAGTAGAGAAAGAGAAGTGTGTAATTACCCAGTATAGCCATACCATTCCCTATTGCCAAAAGGTAAAATTGCCTCTTTGTTCCACTATTGATTGCAGCCATTTGTTATCTTCTAAATCTCCTGCGTTAAAGTGAAATTTGTCAGGTTTATCCTCTGCTAGAAGGTCACATTCAAAGCAAGTTCAGCTATTTTTGTGTACAAAATGAATATTAGGTAAAAATACTGCATCCCTTTTGACCATCCTCTCTTTCTTCTACCATCACTTATTCTTATCCAACTTTTTTGATTTAATCTGCATGTGTGGACTATTGAACGACTCTTATATAGAAGATGGGCATTTTTTGTTTACATTTTATTGTCCTTTCTCCATTAAACTGAGGACAATCTGATTCTATTTATACTGCCTCTGAGCTTTTCCTTTCTTGGTTCTTGCTGAAATATACTTCTGATCCCTGCATGGCAATTGGGGTAGTTTAGATTTCAGAATGGACTGCTCCCAGCAGACTCTTAAAAAAAAAAACACCTCAGGGCCCAGCTATTTGCAACATCTATCACTTGTTCGTGAGGTGGCATATGCAGGACCTCGGATAATCCATGGGACAGATTATTTTGGAATGGCTGAACAAAGACTGCAGATGAGCCTGTCTTTATTAACAGATGCATATGGAATCTCTTTTATGGTTTGCAATAAAATATCTGTTACAGAACACCTCAGCAACTACTTCTTTTGGTATGGTTGACATGACTGTGTCCCCATCTTGTGCAGGGATATTAGGGTCTCTTTATGGCTGTGACTAGAAGTACTGTAAAACCCCATACCAGCTGTTCCATCTGGAGGGACAGGACAAAAAAATCCACTTAAGTAGCATGTCAGGACTGTGGAGGGCATGTCAGACCTGAGAGACAGTTATTGGGCTGGGAATGCATCACAAGTCTCCTGCCTTTGTAGTCTTCAAGGTATCTTTGGAGTCAGTCCAAGAGCTCACCTTAACAGCCAGTCAAGTCACAACAGTGGCTTGCTACTAGAACTTCATAAAAAAAAGAGACAAAAAGCCTTCCCCTGTGGGAGTCACTAAAAGGAAAGAAGATAGATCTGTGTCCGTCAAGCTGCACCAGCTGAAGGTCTGATGAAAAGCTGCATGAAGCATGGGCTGAGGCTGCAGGAGTTGTCTTACTGTTTTGTGTTACTTCTTTGGATGAACAAAACGTGCTCAGTTGCAAGCCTAGTGCTCTGTAAACATAGCTCATCTGTATGTTTGTGTATCTGGAGTGTGTTTATATGGATACAGATATGTAGAGCAGGAGTGTTTGTGTTGGAATAGCTGAAACCCTGGTAGAAATGAGAAAGTGTGTGTAAGAGGCATTAGCCAAACTGTCACTGGCATCTAAAGCAATCTTGGACAAAAAGAGCTATGAAAAGTACTGACCAAAAGGTTAGTACTGTTTTTAAAGATGGTAAGTACTTTCTAGCATGAGTGACTGCTCCTGCAGATGCTTCTTATTTCCTGTCTTTGCTGAAAAGGAAAAAGATGTAGTAAAGAATGAGACTTTCCTGCAGAAAGAAAAATAACCCTGGCGAAGAAAATAGGGCTATGCTTCCATTGAGATTGCCTAATGAAATAAGATAATGTTCCCATTCAGATCAATGATCCTTGGTCTGAATCAGGCAGAAAAAGGCATTTAGCTTTGGTGTCTCTCCCTGTATAGGTGAGCAGCCAAAGCATTTACATACTTGCTGGTGGAGTAGAGCTGACTTAAGGTCTCTCAGCTGTTTTTTAACATCTCTACAGGGAATTCTCACCTTCCACTGGTGAGGCTGAAAGAGCAGCCCTGTATCCCCATCCACTGATCAAAAAGCTCAGAACTCTATGCAGTGCCATGGGAATGGCACTATCACCTGTTTTTTGGGGGAATTATTTTATATAAAATGTGTCTTGAGCTTATGACATTACTGTGGTTAATCCCTTGAATATATAATTTCAGGTAAGAACAGTAAAAGAAAACCACTTCAGGTTAGACTCTTGCTAAGGAGTCATAGTGCAGTTCCAAGACCTTTTCTCACCTGGAACTACAGAACATCCTGTGAATCAGTCTGATTCTTGACTTCACTTTTAAGGATTTCTTGGAAGCAAAGACATTTTCTTTTTATTTTGCTTGTGTGTTAGTAACCAAAAAATACATGTAGGAAATCAAAGTGAATTAAGATTGTTAACTCCCAGTTATGATGATGAGAATGAAGAGAATACAGTGAGCTGGGTACCTTAATTGTGTATCTTTCAGAGTGTTTGAAAAATATGGGCTTACTTGCCACACTTACTGCCTTTATTATCCGGTTCAATTTGTAACCAGAAATATATGAGAGCCAATTAAGGTTTTGAAGAAAAGTTTTCTTTTCTTTTCCAAACCAAAGTGCCATAGATCATGCAATATCAACTCCACTGTTAGACTAGCAGAAATTTACTGCACTGTGTCCTCGCAGTGAAAATTTGCAGCTAGATTAATGTTCCTTTAGCTGGCATTAAATCAATTTCATACATATGCTCATATTTTCACCAGTGACATTCTGCAGTAGCTGATGTTTTGTAGGAGCAATAAAGAAAAAAACTCAGTGGATTTTGTTCAAGTTTTACATGTAAATATATCTATGTATGTGTGTATATATATATATATATATATATATATACAGGTGAACAACAGACTTCATCCTTCGGTTGCTATAAAAAAAGTCTTGAGCTTTCAAAGTTAGCCAAGTTGCTTTGTGTTTGTCATGACATTTACACTGATTATTATTGGTACACCTTCACGCAGTTGAGAAGCATCTAGAGTTACATGTTTTTAATCTGGATAGGTTTGAAATTTTCTTTCCCACTTTATTGAAACTGTCCTTGTTATGCAACTTACACTTCAGGAATTGACATATGGGTATAAAACTGTCACATGTCTTCCTACCTAATGCTCACCACACTGCAGCTGAATTCATCCTGGCTGGTTCTCAGTAGATCAATGAGATGACAAGACATGGAAACCATCCAAGGAGGTTTTGCCTGTCTGTGGGAGCTTTCCTCCTGACCAAAAGCAAAGCAATCTCCTGGATTGCAGGACTGCAAAAAAGTCATTTTTCCTGAATGACTCTTCTGAAGAAAGGACATGGAAGAGAACAGGAGTCATCTTACTCAGGCTCTCCTCAGGGAGCAGATACTGCAGCTATGGGGGCAAAGACAGTGCCTCAACTTCTTCTTCCGTTGTTTATGTGACAATAAGTCATGAGGAGTGGTTTGTGCAGCAGTGAAATCACCATGACATCTCTAGTAAACAAATCATAGGAATTTTCTCTTCTCAGTTACCTTGTGATAGGTAAAATTGTACCAGTTGTTTTGATCATCAACAGCTATAGCTGCCCCTCTTCTGCTGAACTGGCATTTCACCTGCTGCTTGATATGACTCCAGGCAATATGAATCTTGAGATAAAAAAAAATATTCTGTGTAGACATCTCACCTAGAGGATCTGTTCTGAAAAAGAAGAGCTCATTTTATGCCACAGTAATATAGGAGAAGCAACTCTAATGGGTAGAGAAACCACTGCAAGTGGAAGGAGAATCAAAGCCGAGATTTGCAAGTAGCTCTACTGTGAATTTGCAACTGAGGAATTTACTGAGGTTTAAGGATTTACAGGCATTCAGATATGGGTGTATTTCATGCTAAGACATACACGGATGCAGGGATAGTGTAGCAAAGACAGCCTGTGCATATGGATATCTCTAATTATGCCTAGGGAAAAAAAATATTCCTTTTTCAGGTATAATGAGAGAGCTGTGAAGGACAGTGAAGTCTCTTGGATTGACAGTCAATGTCAAGTGCTGATCTTTTGAAGGGTCCAAGTGAGCTGACCAAGCCATATTCTTGTATGATCTCTGTAGCATCTAAGGGCCTCACAGGCATCACCATCCCTCATCCAAATAGAAATTATATTTTTAGTGAAATAAATTGAAATATAGGGAAGGCTACCATCAAAATTCTTAATGTGCATTAATATCCAGGGGTCCATGGGATCAGACATAGCCCTGAGGTGTTTTGACTTTTTGTATATATCTCAATTTTTGGGGGAGCAGCTCTTCCTAACCCAGACCAATGCTCATCTCTGATCAGATACGTGTAGCATCTTTCTGCTGGTGACTGAGGTCATATATAAAGTCTATATCACTAGCCTGGATAACAAACTTGAGCTCTTTAGATGCCTGATATACATTTAGTTTTCTATCTTTCCATATCTTTTTCTCTATATTGGTTAACATCACCTCAAACTCTGCCCCTGTATTTCTAAGTGGCATCCATCTATTTTCTTCCAAGGAGGGATTTGATTTAATTCTCTGCAATGCTTCATATGTCTTTTGTCACTTATTTCTTAACCCTTTGTCCTGTCATGATGAGTGCCTTTTGTCAGCACAGTATACAGTTCACATTCAATTACCGTTAAAAAGAGAGGCTTGGGTTTTGTATTTTTTTTTCCTAACATTTGAGGCAACAAAATGATAATTTAATACCAGAGTCAAGAAGAAATCTACCCATTAAGCATTTATTGTTGCAAATTGCTTGAATGAGTCACTTTCAGCTTTGGTCAGCAACGTCGAGTGGAAAAAGAGACCTCTTATATATGCATTCATTATGAAAAATCCAAATGAGAGCCAACAGAGGCATTTTGAGTGTGGTTCCTTTTTAATACACACGTCTTGATGTCTGCTTTTCCCCCTCCTGCCAATTATTATTTCATTTTTAATGCAAGGCAATCCATGCACTAGCAGAATCATAAATGAAAACCTGACTGCAAAAATCCTCAAAGTTTTGACAGCCTTGGGAGACAGATGACGTTTAAATGTCTGCCAGCAGTGTGTATGGAACAACCAGTGAGCTGGCTCATATACCTACACCTGCTTTATTGTTCTTAGGAAGGATGTTCATGGTTTCCACGTAGGGGACTGTATCTATAAACCTAAAGATAAGCTGCACAAGAATTTCATTTCATAAATTTTGGGTTTAGAATATGTGCAATGGGTTGTGTCTATCGATTCTTTGGCTCTGTTGTGCTTTGAGGTTTTATGAGGTAAGAGTATAGGAAAATAAATTCTGAGCATTATATTAGTTTTAGGCTTTTTTTTTTCTTCCAGTGTTCAAGTTTTTATTTTCTGTGCAACTTCTTGAGGGTTTTTGGTTTATATATGCGCACACACACACACACACACACGTAGACATGCACACGATTCCTCTGTCATCTATCTCAGTTGCCTATCCTGCCTTTTCTATAAATCACTTTTAAAAATTTCTGACTGTTCTCTGTGTCATATTTAATTTAATCCAATATTTATAACTATGGTAAAATGAACAATCATCCAGTGCCTTTCTGTGCATGGTTTGAAGCAATTTTCATAAATAAGGATTTAATAAAAAACCACGCTTCATTTTTTTACACTCTAATTAAAAATTAAGAGGCTAAAAATAAAAGAAAGGCAATAAAAATGGGCCAAATTTTCCTCTCAGTCACATGCACTAACCTGATAGGAGCTGCTGGATTTACTCTAAACTAAAATGTGAGTAAAGGGGGAAAGTAGAGCTGCTTGGAAAAAGCATTTATGAAGCAGCCAGGAGCAGTAACAGGGCAGTAATTACAGAGTGCTAGCTCTAGTACTCTCTTTTGAAGAAGCTCATATGCCTTTGCTCACTCTCTGAGAGTGCTGCCTGAAAATCCTCCAAACACAAAGCTTAGAGTTTAGCAAGGCAGCCAACAGTGTCCTGTACTGTTGTGTGGTCTATGTTGGGGGCTGGGCAAATATGATCCGTCATGGACTTCTCATCCACAAAAAGCTCATTCTCACCCGCTGTAGATGTTTCTGGTGCTGACTGGGGGTTTCCCACTGTCAGTGCTCAAATTCTAGCTGTTGCTCAGAGGCACTTTTCCTCAGCAAGGTGAATATGCGCAAAGAACTGGAGCACTCAAGGAGAGTGGGGAAATCCTTATCCTCACCATGGGAAAGGCTCTGAAAAGGACCACTGATCTCTCCTCACCTTTTCTTCTTCATTATCTCTTGCATTAGATCAGATGAGAGGCCAGATGTGGCACAGAAACCATGATGTGCTGCCCACAGGTAAATTTTGTGCCTCAAATGAGCCATTTCAGTATTTTGGTCTCTTTGACAAAACACAAACAAAATTTGATTCTTATCTCCTAGAACAAAATATGTTTTGTGGGATTTTCAGATGTGTCTGTCTTTCTGGCATTCAATTGCAAAGCTCCATTTGACTTTCTGGAACCAGATTTTCCACTCTGAAATTCCAAGAAACTTGAATCATGGTGTATGGGAGTGACAGCACAGTCCTCTGCATGGACTTTGCCTCATCCTATTGGGTACTTCAGGAGACGTGACACTGCTGTCACACAGATCCAGTGAAAATGTGCTGAAAACTTAGACTACCTTAAGATTTATATTTTCTTATTACTTACATAGAATAGTTTGGGTTGGAAGTAGCCTTTAAATGTCATCTAGTCCATGTCTCCCCCAGGGTGGGTCATCTAGTCCGATTTTCAGCCTATTTTGTGCATCAGGACACTTAATTCCGAAGGAAAACAAGGGAGAAAATTGGGAGAGGGCACTGGTACATGTAGCAGTAAGAGTGGCATATTGGATCTGTTTATCACTGCCATGTGGCACAGGGAATAGTAGCAGTAACTGTTCTGCATGATGTAGCCAGTGCTGTTGGAGTGGAGGTGCTATTTAGGTACCATTAAGTGATCTTAACTTGCTAGACCTGCAACATATTTTATGCATTTTTTCATTGCACTGTTGCATGATGACTTTTGTTCCTGTGTAAAATGATATCTCTGATAACTGACAAAAAATAATGGGCATGTGAGGGTTTAAGAAGGCAAATCATAGAATCACAGAATGGTAGGGGTTGGAAGGGACCTTTAGAGATCATCTAGTCCAATGGCCTTGCCAAAGCAGGTTCACCTAGATCAGGTAGCACAGGAATGTGTCCAGGTGATGCCTCTGTAGATGCCAAATCTGCTCTCTGCATAACTGGTATGGAGTTATTAAAAATAAAAACAGGTCATAACATAGAATCATAGAATCTGAAAGTTGATCAAGATTGCTTATAAATATGTAACTATTTCCTTTTCTGGGAGACTAGAAAAAGCATAACCAAAAAAAAAACCCAACTCCCAAACCTATTTTCACCTGGAATCTTGTCTGGTGTTGACTGATTTGCGATATATCTGAGAAAACCAGTGTTCACTGCTTCTCTGGAAGGAATAGATGAATTTAAAATAGTATTTGAATCCAATTGCTGTGCCATAGACTGTACCATAGGAAACAATTTGCAAGTCAGTATGGCTTGCTTGAATCTGAAAGGGTTACTTTGATGTCTGGAATTGCCATTTGTCCAGTTTTGAGAAAAATCTTTCCTCTTTTACTTCCTCAGTGGGAGTAAAATCCCACCATTACCACAGTGCAGAAAAATGTGTAACAGTGAGGGGACAGGACTATCTCATATTTTCAAATCCTCAGTATTCCTTATGGGACAACACATCACATGAGGCAGTGAAATAATTTTGACCTGATGAATGCTTAAAAGTGAAAGTCTCTGTCCCAAAAGAGAGAAAGAACTCCCTTATAAATTAAAACATTCTCATTTGGGTTAGTAAATAGTTTCTCAGTGGGAAAATAATAAAATTGAAAACAGTATAGTTTTAGTGTGAAAATTGGGCTGTTTTGATACAAGTACTTTTTTTTTTTTTTTTTTTTTTTTTTGGAACAATGTAAAAGGCTTGCTCTGTTTTGTTGCTAGATCTTGTAACATCATTTGTGACCAGTCCTCAAAGGGACCTAGGTGGGGAAATGCTGCATGTGAGAGAGGCAGGCAGTATCTGGACCGATGGGATGGAGTATGGGAAAGGGAGCAAGGACCCCACACAGCTCAAAGTGGTTGGCAACTTGGAGGTTTCCCATTAAGGCAGTGAGGTTAAAGGACTTCTGAGAATGGTATTGGAGTCACTTGTTCTTTTAATGCTTTTGCAATAGGAGCTCATAATTTTTCAAGACAGCTTTACCTCAATAAGACCTGGAGACAGCCAGAGACTGGGTACAACATGAAGCTTTTTCCTCAGTTCATTATTGTTAAAATGGAGGATTATAACAAGAAAGTCAGAATATAACCCTCTAAAGATCATATTTATTTATGTTTTATATGGTTATATATACTGACATTTATTATTTTCTGTTGCAAGCAAGTAATAAGAATTCTGTGTCTGGCTTCATAAACTGTATGAATTTGCAAATATGCCTGTATCAATATATAGCAATACACAGCTGGCTAGCATTTGTTTGCATCTAGTTGTGTTTCTCAGAGCTAATCTCATCTCCTATCCAGTATAAAACTGTCAGAGTGTCTGTTACTCTAGCAGACCATTTATATTTCTTCTTGAGCATAGTTACATCATGTTTTGCAAGCAGCACTTTAGGTCTGAGTCAGTTGTGTGTATGTTCCTTTCTCCATCTTTTTTAGTTCTTTGGATTAACCAAGAAAATTTAGGTACTCAGCATCAGAGCTATTCCATCACTAAACTCTTTCCTTTCAGACCCTGAGAAGTTAAGAGAAAAAGTTTCTTTTTTGTTATAGCCTTATACTAACTGTGGAAAAAAATTTAATAAAGCCTTGTGGGATTAGGAAATGGGGCTAAAAACTCGAGTCTGATTATATCAGAATCGATTAAATGTGCTGTAATCCTCATTCTCTGATGATAGACTTCTAACAGAAATGAGTTTCTCTGAAGTGCAATTTAAAACAAAGTTGAGAGCTTTTAGTAAGTAAGGCCATAGAATTGCAGACTTTCTTTGACTCCTAAACAACATGAAAAAATATGATGTGAGAAAAAAAAAAGAGCATATGTTATCAAAATCATTATGTTGAAGCTTTTATCACAGTATAAACAACTGCTCAGGTTTCTCTATATTCAGTGATCTATATTTCTCTCCCTCTTTTACAATATTCAATTTAGGTCAGCCTTCCAAATCAAAGTTTCCACCTTTCAAATCAAATCATTCTTCTCAGAGGCAAAGCACCCTTTAACTTGCCTTTTCACAAGCAACTCAAAGTACTTCACTGTTGTCTGGAACGTGACACTGCAATCCTCCTCTAACAAAAAAACCCATATTTTCTTATGGAACAATCCCCAAAACATACTTTCTTCTAGAACAATCCCCAAATTCTAACGATCTAATCAGGATTTAAAAAAAAAAAAAAAACGCAACAAACAAAAACATACAGATTCAAACCTCAACTTGCAAAATCATGCAACTTTGCTGCTTATAAAGTGTATGCCAGTGAAGGGAGACTGAAACCTGTGCAAGATTTTTCTCCTTAATGCAATATTTATGTAAAAAGAAGCCTGCCATACATATTAGTACATTGATTGAGCATAGACTCAGTGACCCTCTGCGCAGAGATGAGGTGGCAACAGACATCTCAGAATCGAGGTGCAGCCAGTTTCATACAGCAAGTGGATACATGGCACACCTCTAAAAGGAGATTTCTCCCATCTATAAAACAATTTTTTTTTTGTTATTATATGATTTTTAATACACACCAAATCTTACTCCTGCTGCAGCCTATGGATTTTTTTCCCATTAATCCCAGTTGGCAGTGAATGGAGCCTTATTGTCACTTAAAGAGTAGCTTGTGAGTAACCTTTTTGTCCTTCTTTTTCTATATGACCTGGCTCAGTTTTTCCCTTAATAAGACAGTAGTGGTGATGAGCTGTGGGAGATAGATGCCTGTAAGATACAAACCCTTCTTCTTTTAAAAATAAGCATAGATGCTATTTGCTCCACTGATGGAATTAGTGATAGTATGTCATTTATTTATCTGTTTGGCCCAGTAAGTGTCTCTCAGCCCACTGGGCACAGTCAGAGCATCTCTGTGCTTACCCTCTAACAAGAAAACACTGGGACGTAGAGTTGGGTTTCTTTTTCCTCCATGGACTGTTCTGTCTTATTAGAACTATATTTGAAAAGCTTCAGCCCTGACAACAGTAGATGAAACCTGTTGGTCTCGGCATGATGTATCTTCCCCATAATCATGTGTGCATGTACATTTCCTATTAGCTGTAATAAGGGTTATGTATTGAGAGCAGATGCTATTTAACCAATAACTGTCTCATACTATTACGTCTGGATTTATTTCAATGCTGTTGTCTCCCCATTCGATGTGAACATCAGTGTGCAGATTTCCACAACAAACCACTGAGAAAATTCTCAGTGCTGCTGATCATCACAGTGTGAGGATGCATAGCCAATCCATAAGGCTGACTATTTTTTCCTGAAGCTGACTTTACTGGTATCAAACAAAGCCTTGAACTGCAAGAGGTGAGTGTTCTGCTTACAATAAAACTGCAGTTCAAAATCCATTTAGATATCAGATGGTGCACCTCAGTGCTGGACATCCACTTGGACGGGCTTGTGCACAGGTGGGTTTTTGACTAGAGTAAATAAAAAGGCAGAGGCAGGAGAAAGAAAAAGTAATCTGCAACAAGTTTACTCTTGGGGAGAAAGTGCAATTTGGTGTGAGCTGGGTTCACTCACTTCTCCATTGTTGGTCAGTGTCCTGTTGTACAACAAAGCTCATTTTCCAGCTCAGGACAGTCAGGACAACAGGTTAGAAAAACCTCTGTGAGAACTCAAGGAAAAGTTATGAGAAATGCTGTGTTTCATAATAAAAAGGCAAAGAAAGAGACAGAGAAAGGAGAGTGTGGGAGAAGATAACCCATAAGAAAACATATGCGCTGTGCAACAGTATCTAAGTGCAGGGAACAGAAATGAGCCAGAGGAAGGTAGGGGTTTTCTTATGGCACATATCTTTCATCTCAGTCCTCATATCTCCATACACACATAGGCAAATAGATTGGCCCTCTCCACATAGCCCAGGATTTCACATTTCTCCTTGAGCAGTGACTGCTCATCTAGACACTCAGGACTGCCCTGGGATCTGTCTCTTTGGAGGTTGAGCCTGTGGACCTACTTCTTGATCTGCTACAAGCAGAACGAGCAAGATCTTTTTAAAAGCTACTTCTGAATAATTAAATCCCCTCCTCCTATGTAACATGAAGTCTCCTGATGCAGAACTTCTGGTCACATTTAGCCCAGAGTATACAATGTCCTCAAACTCACTTTGCAAAATGCCCTTGCTGCTGGTTCTCCTCTCCCTGGTCAGGAAGTTTCAGGTAACATCAGCTAACGCAGAATGAAGATCTATCTTTGCTTTATCACTAAGTCTTAGATTTTCTCCCTATTGTAGGGGTTAAATGTATAATGAGAGCAAAAGAGTACAACCTCAAAAGATACCTCGTTGCATGTATTATCTATCACTAGACAGAAAATCTAGACCACGAACTCTCATGGCAACATTTTTTAATTAGAAGGCACTTAGAAATCCAGGTCCTTGTTTCCACACAGGTAACAGCCCAGTTGTATGGATACTGCTTGGGAGCACCTCTGTGCTGTGTGAGTGGGATGGCAGTCTTTAGAGGACTCCTTGAGACAGCACAATTAGGACTTACTATTGTCTACCCAAAGTACAGGAGTGAAATATGACCCTTCTGTTTTTCAGCCAGACTCCTTTTTTTCTCTCCAAGGTGACCAGAAGTCAGCTTTAAGGAGGAGCCCAGTCTATGTGAATCTATAAGAAAATACCTCAACATTGTATGTTCGGCATCTGGCTTTATAGCAATTCAAGTGAATTCAGTGACAGTTGTCAGTAGAAATTTATATTTATCCATTCAGTTGCTTAATGTGGGTGTAATGTGTGGATGAGTTAGATCTATACATTTTTAAGCAGCTGCTTTTGAATCATGTGACTTACTTTATGTGTATGAAACATTTTTTTTTTAATACACGTATCGTGCTGTGGAGTGTAAGTGCATGTCAGTGGTCAAATATACTGAACACTTCAGAGTAACAGAAGAAATGACCTTACTGGCGGGGTCTTTAGGTGAGCAGAGCAATGTTGCTTCTATGTTTCTGTCTGGTGTTTGAACATTGCAAGGCCATTTTTCTGCAGCACAGATGTCTGACCAGCCTTCCAAAGGCCAAGGTGAGCAATTCCACAGGGGAAGCGAGTCACAGATTCAAGACATGAAGAGCTATTGAATTCACAATACTTCTGTCTGCTTTTCTAAACCCAACCCAGACTTAACAGATGGGTCTTGAGGTCTGTTTCGTGACATCCCATGCTGTCATTGAAGCCAAAAATCCCCACTGCAATTACTAGTAAGTTTCTTTGTCCTCATCTGTTATGAATGTTGACTCCCTAGGGAGGTCATGGTAGCCAAGAAAATGAATAAGGCTGACATTGTGGCACAGAACTAACAAGATGGATGCAAAATGTTATCCTGTATTTTAGGGTGAATAATTTATGATTTCCTTTTTTTGACTAAGAAAAATCCTAGTCCTTCCCGACTTTGAGCAATTATCACACTAACAACATGCTTAAAGGCTAATGTTATACTGCATGGAGAAACTCATAACAACAACAACAACAACCAAATAATACAAGGAGGAAAAGGGAAAGGAAGGAAGGAAGCAAGGAAGTAACTCTGCTTATCTGTGAACTCTTCAGTAAACTGTGCAAAATGTAGAATACTGCAAGCCCTAGAAAGGTTACAACAGTGGCTCCTAACTAAACCTGAGTAGCTCTGTCTCCCCTTCTGCTATTGCAGCCTTTGCTTCTTTTACATTATTCCTCCTCAGCCTAACTATGTTTTTCCATATTTCCCCTGTCTGTTTTCTGAAGAGGCAATTGTTGTGAATGGTGGAGAAGGTTGAGAGCCTAACTGAAATAAAGGAAAATTAGTTTTTAAGGAGAGTAAATTGGATAGAATAGGACCCGTAAGGATAACAAGCTGGTGATAATTCAGTGTAGTCTTCCTGTTCTGCTCCTGTTTATTAAATATTCTTATTGACTTCTGCTTCTCAGTACTCTATGTTCTGTAGTGTACTAAATTACAGTAACTGAATATTCTGTCTACATATGCTGACTGGTCATTTGAGAGATGAGTGTACTTAAGACAGAAATGCTTTCCTTTAGTCCTTGCATCTTTGAAATGCCTATTATAAAATGTGCATCTGTGAGAAGGCACTTCTAGCCAAATGAGATTTAATGCTGAAAAAGCTACAGAGCTAAATAAAATAACAAACTTTAAGGAGGAACCTTCGTTTAGACACATAGACACACAGTTCTTTTTCCTAGCCAGTACTAGGATTGTGAGTAGGTATTATTGCCAGTGTCTGCGTATCTATACTCTCCCTGCATATCTATACTCTCCCTACAACAAAAGAAACCTCACCACACAAATTTTCAAGAAATCTTAGCTTCCCTTTATTATGACCTAAAAATGGTGATAGACTCTAGTTGGGCTCTATAAATGTCGGTCTCTGTTGCTCGGGAACATTACCCTCTGAATATCAGCCTCTTTTGGCAATGAAAGGTAAACCACATGGGCCAAGGAATGCTCTGATTCACAGTCATACATTTATCCATAACATTTATATATTATTACTTTCTCTGGAATGACTTTGATGGGTATAGCTAGAAATCTTTTGCATGTGTCCAGATGTGCCATGAGGAATAAAATAATCCAATGACTGCTCTCAGTAGACAACACAGATGAGATCATCTTGTTCTTGAGTAAGAAGTCTTGCTCCATGGATTTACACCATGGTTTTGCAGCAAGACAAGTCTTGGTCACTTTTCTATACTTCTACAGAATAGATTAAAAGTTAACTTTCTTTCCTTTTCAGAAGAGAACAGGAGGAAATGCCACTTCCCTTCCTTCCCTAACTATTGGACTGCACAATGGTGTTCCCATTAATTATATATTCTTAGCTTTACAGAAAAAAAAAAAAGCTTTGAAATAATGTTTTAGTTTTTGCTGTATTGTGGTAGAATTTCTACAGCCTTGAGGTTCCTCCTCCTGATGAAATGATGGAAACCAAGTCTTCCAAGGATGAGACAGCTATATGACTATTAGGAGATTTTTGCAATACCATTGAATTTCCAACAATGTGTATTTTCCTCAAGCAGTAATTTATTTGTCTTTTTGAAGTGTCATTCTCATCTGATATGTTTGTTATGCTCTGAGAACCTTTTTTGCAAAAATCTCTCAGATGAGAAAAATAAGGGGAGAAATACCTGAATTCTGAATCTCACTGAAGTTTTTTTGTTTATCAGGTATTGAAATGCTCAACAACCTACAAAGCTAAGAAGGAAGTGCTCTTCCACTTGCTCAGAGATTCAATTTTCAAGCTTGTGAGACGTTTCAGACTGAAAATAGACACATTTATGAACTTTAAGTGCCTATGGAAGAAGTACTTTAGGAAGATATTTAAAATTATAATGTATAAATATAAATTCTATCCCTTGATGCCTTCATGTTGTAGTACTGCTTTTATTTCCTGTGTTAGTGATTGGTATTTGCCCTGGCTTCACCTGCAAGACCATTCCTTGTCTTCCATTTGCTGAACTAAGTACGTTCTCCATTTTGCTTAGCTGTTTGGAGCAGAGGCTAAACTTGCATCCAAAAAGGAATTCAACATCTAAAAATTCAATACATACTGAGTAATTTGGAGGCAGTTGTTCAGAAGACATTCAGCTTGATGTCACTGATACCTCTTTTCCATGTGGAGTTTTTTAAACCAATTACAACACTCCCCCACTGACCTGGGACCCAGAGTTCCACTGTCACAAAAGCCAGGAGAATTTCTTTTGCCCTTAGAAAATCATAAAGCATATACAGATTTTTACTGGGGAGGAAGACATGGCTTTTTTTTTTTTTTCCCAGTAGGAATTACCTAATTTGTTGTCTATTTCTAACCACTTCATATAAAATTGTATGCAAGTATAAGTGTATCTATCTAATTATTATAAGATGCTGTATCTAGCCAAGTACCTGAGCTCTGGTACCTCAACCTAGAGAAATTATTGGAAGTTGAAAACCTTATTCTGTTTTTTCTCTATAAAAATAAGTTTTAGATTTTATCAACCTGGGGTTCTTTTGAACAATTAAGGCTGTGTGGGTGTTTTCCTTTATTTTTCCCATGTGCAAACATGTTTAATTTGTTTGGTATATTTAAGTAAATAAACTTGGGATTTTGCTCATCCTTCCCAGTTGAAGGCACCCCTCAGCTCCACACTGTAGTCTTCAGAAAAATGGTAGATGCTAATTCTCATGTTTGAAGTAGAAGAATTGTTGGCAATTAGGAGTCAAACCTGACAGGCTCAAGTCTTTCACAGAGTAGAATTCACACCATGTAATTAAGGTGTCTATTTTATCACTTTGTCATGAGAGAAAAAAGAAAATTAATAAAAGTGACCTGGGTGACAATAATCATTTAGACACAGTGAATTTCTTCATTGTTCTTTTTTCAAGGTGCAGGATTTCAAGACTAGTTGTCACTTGTTTCCTTCTCGTGAGTCAGAGGTACTAGACCTGGAAGAGTTCTTCTGAGTCATTGTCTCAAGTCTACTGTTGCAGAAAACCTCACCATCTAACCTCTAATTTAATCGGATTTCTAGGAAATCAAACTTTATCTCATAACTGTCTCTGTGTTTCCTTGACTTCAGGCTGTGCAGTTATTTCCTAATCAAGATGCAGTAACTTCAGTAGCTATCATTGATACACGTAGGTTGAATTTCTGCTTCTTCAAAATTTATCTGTGGAAACAAGTAACACCAAGTATTGTTTTTCAATGTCATTATTAATGTAGTGATACCAATGTAATCACTAACGTGATTACAATGCACTATGTAGCAAAGACTCACTTCTAGTGAGCTTATAACGTGCTAAAGCAGTAACTTGTTCTTGATAGCTGTTGAAGTAAGGAAGACAAGGAAAGGCAAGGGTGACATTTCTCCTGGTATACCTTCCTAAATCCTATGAACCAGAATTTCAGGTACTTCTCTATCTGAGCATTGTATCTGTATATTTATGTTTCATAGCTGTTGATAGACTTTGTTTCCAAGAATCTGTCAAGTCACATTTTGGCATTTCTGAAATTGTGTTTCAATGAGTTCCACTATGTCCTTGGGCACTATATGAAAATATAAATCCTTCTGATGTTTGCCAGATACCTGCCTCATAATTTTACTCATGTCTCTACTCGCCACTATTCTTAGGTTGTGAGAAATAATGCATGTTCTTTGCCTATTTTCTTTTTCCAGGATTTTCAGAACTTACATATTCTTCTTTAATATCTTCTTTCATTTTCTCTTTTCCAGACAAACGCATTTTCTGTTTAATATCTGTACATATAGAAGATGGCCCATGTCTTCCATCATTTTTTCCCCCATTTTTTTTCACAATCTATGTGCAGAAATAAAGAGCCTCTTTCATAAGGTTTTTGTATAAACACATAGATAGGGGTAGACAATGGTAACAGATTATAGATCAAAGAGTGGGTTCTGATAGACACCTCCCTGGGCTTGAGAAAAGGCTTCTGGCTGAGAGGGGTCTGATGGATATCTGGATTGGAACTCTGGTTTATACAATGAATCTCACATTCCTCAGGTGTGGACATTTCTAAGAAAACCACAATTTTGAGAGATGTGTAGTATGGCTAAGACAGAGCCCCTTACTAAAGTGTGGCTGCAGCACTAAGATACAGCACTGTTACCTCAGTTGTACATGCTAAAGGTAGTTTAAAGGACAAATAAAGGAGGAGAGGGATGAGGGGGAGACTCAGGACTTTTCTTTCAAAGTGGTTTTATTTTAAAAAGTTGTTTGCCTACAGTTTATGGCTAACCTTAGAGTAGAGCTCATGGCACCTGTTCAAGACGCCAGGAGAGAGGGTGTTGTTCGGAGAGGGATGAAGCTGTCCTTTATCAATAACTCCAGCATATTCAGCATAAACAAGCTTATCCCATCTGTGCTGCATCCTGTCATTGCCTGAACAATGCTGAAAGGAAAATTCTACACCCCAGTTACTTCCTGCTTTTAACATATGAATCTCTAAGAGATTGAAGGCACCACATGGTTTAAAGAAAGAAAAGAAATGAGGTAATGGCCAAACATTGCACAACTCCACATCTTGCTGACTCCTCCAAAGATGACAGTATACATGGGCCTGAGGATGACTCTCATGAAAGCCAAGATCCTGTGAGTTTTAGGTATTGTGTTTTGATCTGGTTATATTGTAAAGGGAAAAGAATGGCAGGTGGGGATCCTTGCTTCCCAGTCTCAGAATCTCACACTGATGAACGAAACAAACACTGTCATTTTACAAGTACTGGATCCGAGATACCAAGGTGAGGAAAGCCAGCCTTGTGCTTCTTGTGCTCATTCGAGCTGAAGTGGGAGGAGTAGCCCTGTCTTATTCCTGCTATCACTACTAAAAGTCATCTCACTGACTCCATTGACCTTTTCCCTATACTAAAGATAAGCTTTTTTAAATATATGGTTACTGCTTTTCTCCTTGCACTCTGAAGCACTTGTTTTTTGAGATTCTGGCAAGGCTGATTTCACCGTCCTCTCATACTCACACTATTACACATTGTGATGAAACACTGGTATGTTTTTCCAAAAAAAAAAAAAAAAAGAAGAGAAAAAATGTACCCCATAGTCCAGCATTTAGATCCATACCTGTGTAGTTAGGCCCTTTGGTACACTATCTGGAGCAGAGGAAGTCATCTCAGACTCACGCTATGCACACTGTCACTCACTGAATTCCCTCTTGTCTTCTTTTCAGATAAAGAAAAACAAAAAACCAAATTAATTTCTGGAAATCTAGGAGAGACTTTTCTTCATGCAAGTGGCAGTAAAAGCAGCTCATTCCCATGAGAAGTAAGTCTTGCCACCTCCCACCTCGAAACAACCTTCAACTCTTGCAGCCTTAGCAGTGAGCAGAGGTTGTTCTGGCCCTCATGACCAAAGGCAATGTACCTAATGGATGCAGTGAGGCTTGGCACAGAAAACTGATCTCTCTGGGTGAATGGCAGTAAACTCACTGGCCTTTTGTACTGCCATGCTTGCTGACAAGATGAACAGTTCACTGCACTGCTAATCAAGAGTATCATCAACAGTAAACTGTTTTGGCCAATTCTTCATTCCCCAGACCTGTAGTTAATGACATACATTGTACCCAGAGGAATACCATGCTTTAAAGTTATGTAGAGCACCTGGTTATTGCCTGTTTAATGGGGAAAGACATATGCTGAAGCCCTGGTGTTCCTCTTCATGTTAGAAAAGCATTCAAATTAGGAGGGATATTTAAATTGAGATCTAGTACTCTTCTGCAATTTTTGAGTTTTAAAATTAGCACCTCTTCTCTTCCCTGAGAAACATACAGCACACACACATAAGCAGCTGCAGCCTCAAGGTTGTGTCTCCACAGCTAGACCAGCTCCAGCGTGTCCCCAATAGGAGATAATTGTCTGATGAAACCTAAGGATCATTGAAGCTTTAAAGCACTTAAGGTCCAGGGAAGAGAGAGATTTAACAGACCTCTCCTCAGAAATTTCTACTTCTACCTCAGCTGGGTGTGTAGCTTTGTGGAATCATTTTTTAATCTCTTCTCAGCCATTGTAAGGGAAGATCAGGCACTTAGTTCAGATTGGCAGTTTGGCCGAGAGCCTGCTGAGAGGCTGCACTTTTGCCTTCCTCTGAAAGTCTTTTGCAGCTACTCACCACTTTAGGGTCATAGCAACTGATGATCTTTGATTATCTATGCTTGCAACATCTCCTGAAATAAAGTATTCTCATTTTACAGATAATGAATTGACAACCAGAGCCTCTCAAGACTGAGGAACCTAGTGGTCCAGGAAAAAGCTCTTGGTAAAAGGAAACATTCAGCCATCAGTTCCCCTGTTTTCTCTGTTGCCTCTGACTTTTTGTCTTTATAGCCTTAGGCATTGTGCCCTTCTGTTATATGTGAGGAAATCATTTGCACGTCAGATTCTTAGCTGCTCAGTAAATATATCACTTTTATATAGCTGATTATTCCCTTGTTTGCACCAGTGTAAGTGATGTCACTAGAGGTATATGCGGGTAATGTGGTCATAAGTGACTGAAGTTAGGCTCACAGTTTTTTAAATGTTCTTCTGAATGGATGAAAAAGAATAGCAACAACAACAAAAACCCCAGTTTTTTTAGATGTTGTCTCATAGCAAAAGTAACACCTGATAGAAGTGTCAGTTCTGATTCAAGAATTCATCCTTATACGGCATCAGGTAAACCCTCTTGAAGACATCAGTACTATTTACAACAAAATTTGAGTAGAGGGAGAATATGGTTAATAGTAATATTAACAATAATAGTCACAACAAACCCAACGATATTAATAGCATCTTCAGTTTTAGTAAGGGACAAATAAAACTTAAGTTGACACTGAAATTTAGGCCAAAGGAAAATCTGCCCTACATTTAGTTGGTGGTAGTATATCACTGTAGGAGGTGCTAAGTCTGGCTTTAAAGTGACTGAAAATATGGAAAAGAACATGCATCAGAATCTGCCCTCATTTAAAACCTTATTGCTGCTCTGACTTCAGCAAAAACAGAATATTGGTTTCTAAAAGCAGATTTTAGCCTCACAGATGACTCTGATCATATGCTTATACAGTGCTATAAATTGCTAATGGGCTTGTGGATTCTGTGAAGCAGGAAGGAATTGGTTGGAAAAGTGCTGTTTTCAGAAGAGCTTATGAAAGAGGAGAGAAGGGAACATGATCAAGATTCTTGTAGAAATACAAGGTCATAGACTGGGAGCAGAACTTTGGAGAAAGAAATCAGAAGAGAAAGAAAATTTGGAAGAGTGAGAAGGGATGAGGGGCAGAGAATGGGTTAAATTGATAGTGGAAATGGCAAGGATGTCACAAAATGTTACTCATGTAGGAGGGACTTCAGAAATCCATTACTCTATGTCTAAGCCAGTTTTGTCTGTGTTCACCTTCACAATGCTTAGCTGGGACCATCTCTCTGTACTTGTACACATTTCAGCACAATGGGGACCTGCTCTCTGTTCTCTCATATCTCCAGGCATCCTTGTCACACAACTAATTAACAGCAGTAATAAATGATACTGTACTGCCTTTTAACCCTCTGCATTTATTTTTCTGTGGGTTGCACTAAAAAGAATAAAAAAAAATATTAAAAAATAAAGATTAATAATCCTCAGTCAGAGTGAAACTCTGGAGAGATGACACCATCTGGATGATTAGTACTTGTTTCATTTGCACGTTGAACTCAGTACTCTTCCGGCACTAATTATTGCATACCCTTTCCTTATACCGTGACTTCTGGGGCTGTGTGCGTGATATAAATAGCAGACTAATGACATGCTGCATGTTGCTCAGGAGACCTCATGTTAGTTTACAGCAGTTCTCTGATTATTACTTTTTTAATAGAGAGAAGATAAAATACTGATCTCACAAGCGAGACATGAGAGCCTTAATTTGTTCACATTTTTCTAAGAGCCAGTGCATGATGAAATATTTATGTGTTCCTCTCTGACTGCAGCATTTTGAATGTGCTGGGTTGTTTATTGTTGTAGTTAAGAAATGATGGGGAAAGAAGTGCTAGAGCAGTTGCAGGAGATCCATGTGAAGTGTGAAAGTAAAATAGGTATAACCAAAGCAAATATAACTACACATAGTGCCAGGGGCCTGACCTATCCCATACAGGCAGGGAATTATTCATTTGTCCATTGACAGAACATTTGTGAGAAAGATGCAGAGTAAAACACTGTTCTTAACACCCAAAAGTAAAGTCATTAAAATGTGATATAATGCCAACTAAAATAATGGGGTTTTGACACAAACCATGTAGAATGGGCAGGAGAGGGAGCAAGACCACTGATTAGCACAGAGCTTTTGGAGAACGGGATGCTCTCTGATATATGGAGTTTGCTGATGAGATGTCTATCCTTGCTTAATCTGAATGTGACGTAGTGACTTGTGGCCTTCCTAAAGTTTCACCCTGGCTTGTTCTTTTCTGGATGTAAATTTACAGTGTGCAAAAGTCAGTAACTGATGGTAAGCACAGTGAGGCTTGGTGTGGCAATTCTACTGTTACGATAGCATTTTGGTGGGTTAATTCTTTCCCATAAGGGTGAGTTAATCAGTGTTAATTGTTACTCATTTGTTGTTTGTACTGGCTTTAGCACAAACTTTCTCCTTATACAAGGCACAGTTTTAGTAAAAGTTTTAATAACAGTGTCAGGACAGGTAAACAAGTGTGTATTTTAGCTTAAAGACTAGACTGATAATCCATCTTTCTGCTGACGATGAGTTCAATAGCTTGGCTGTTGTTGGCCCAACTCAACCCTCATTCTGCTCAGTTCCCAGATCAGCACCATTCTGCTATATGTCTACAACTCCTTGCAAAGATACATTTGAACCATGGAGAACTCTTCAGCAACAATCTAGAAAATCTCTGTTCCTGATTTATAGCCAGAAACTTCCACTCCAGCCTTGATTTGCTATTGCTTAGCAGTATCAGGACAACCTTGGAAGGAAAAACTGATAGTCTGTAGGATGACGGCCAACAGCGATCTGCAAGAGAATCTGAAATACACCTTAACATTGTGCTCAGGAGACATGGAACTGAATAGGTGCTAGGGAATAAAAGAAAGAAGAATCTTACAGGTTTTGACCTGATAAATATTAGGGCAGAATTTTAGTTCCCAGTCTTTCTTGATTCATCAATCTTCAAATTATCCAAACTCTATCCTGTAAATTTAAGCCTACAGAAAGCAAGTTCAATCTTCTTAGCTATCTTTTGTAGTTCACAGGTCCTCAAAAGGCTGTAGCCCAGCTTGAAATGTAGTATTGAACATATATCATTGGACAAAATCTAGGTTTGGGTTAAGGTGGGGTAGGAATTTAGGGAGACCATGGAGACTGAAAATACGGTTAGAGAAATTAATGTAAAGGTGAGCTGTTCCTCTTTTCCATCACTGTGCTGTCTCCTCACTGAAAATAAAAGGATTGTTTTCTACACATCATGTTACCAGTCCTTTATTGTTACTTGAGACTTCACATCCATGAAATCCAAGGACCAAGACTGAAGCAAGGAGAGGGTCCCTACAACCTTCTCTTATCTTCCTGTGCACCCATGCAGCTCTAGCTGCAATCCTGGCTCTCTGTGATTCATAAACTATATAATTCACTTTATAAAACTCTCTCTTAAATCAAAGACTTTTGTTTCGTTGCCTCCTGCTGCATGAAGGTCAAAGCCTAGTGGTGCATACTTCACTGATTCTTTATAACAGTGCCCTCTTCAAGATTGGTTTCATTTGCCATGTGTCGACAGTTTCCAGTCCTGTCTTCATTTAATTACAGGAAGGTGACATGAGCAACCCCTCTTCACCTGCATGAATTTCTGGAACTATCTCTAGATGACCACAGGCAATTAAGATTTGATGCAAAAGGCTTTATCAGGTTTATTTTGTTGAGCTTTTTTTTTTTCTTCTAAAGAAACTTTAGGTCTTGTGGCTTAGATTTGAATGGTGGGCATGGAAAAAAATCAGTGCATTGGAAATGCTGAATATATCAGAGACTACGAGTTTGAGAAAAAATGCTTCCATTTCTTTTCCACAAATTAGTTCATCTTCTAACAAAAGATAAACAAAGAATCAAATCAACAAAGAATAGATAATTCCAGAAAGAAACTAAAATAAGTATTTTAAAATGAGGAAAATCATATGGGCTAAAACCTATACAGTGCCTTCAGGGGAAAAATGCAAGTCATTATAATATTATCTTTCTGTTCAGAATGTAGGATTTTATAGATGTCACAATGCATGTAAAAAGCCACATGTTCCATTTGATTTACAACGCTCCACTTTTATTGTGTACAGTGAAATAAAAATGAAATGGAATGTTCTCAAGTCCTATTTTATTTGACTTGGTTTGATTTGCTATTTAAGTAACCAAAAATGTCACAGGAGGTAATTCCAAAAGTAAACGTGTGGGTATTGTGCAAATGTGCTGGTAAAAATACTGCCATTTTCATCTTAAAGAAGTGACATATCACAATACAAAGGACTGCAATCAATAATATTGAGAAATGACATAGCAGTTTGAGATGTCTGACCACAAACAATCAGATTTTATCTTCTTGTATGAGGCAAATTCTAAGGGCACAGGTGAGCATGGCCTGATTTGCTTATACTTTCCCAGTACCTACAGATCCAGTTATTTCAGTGAGCAATACAGGTAACCTGATGGTCAGAATAGTAATGTAGCTGTCTAAACACAGATGAAGAGCATGTTCTATACATGATCCTGCCCACGATCCCAACAGGAAAAGCCTGTATGAAAAACCTGGTGGTTCAGTGCTGTGTCCAGCTAATACTTTTTTTCTTTTCTTCCTTCAATCACTTGAAGGACAATATTATAAGAACTTGGATATGGGGCTTTTGAGTCACATACAGATTGTTTGTGTCTGACAAACTGTCATGAAGTATCATTCACACTATCATGAAGTATAAGCATCCATGCTAGTGTTTTTGCTCAGGGCACAAATGCCATTAAGTGCCTTCCTGCAGGCACTTAAGTTCTTCCTGCTCAAGAACCTTAGTATTCACTCTACTTGTTGCTTCTCTTACTGTGTATGTTAACATATCATTTTAAACCAGTTTACTGTGAATTGGTTCACAGGCTGCAAACACCCTAAAGAATGGATTTGTGCACTGAAAAAGACCTTAAATGAGGTTAAGGTAGAGCAGTGCTGCTTGCAGAATCAGTGGGCTTTCCTAGAACAGAGAAATAATATTTCCCCTGCCCTGGGAATGATTTGGTCTTGCCTGGAGGATACAGTGAAATTTTCATTGGTTTAAATGAGTCAAAATTAAGATCTTGGGGGAAAAAGAGATTCTGCTCTTATTAGATTTCTGTCTGTGTATATATATTTCAAATCCAGCTAGTATGCTGTGATATAAATATCACATAAATATAATACAATAAATATAATGCATTTTAATGCATGCTCTACAGTTATAAAGATTCATAATAAAATAATATATATGCTATAATACAATAAAAGTATAATACATAATACATATATACATATATAATACATATAATACACAGAGAAAGAATTGTAATACATCACAATATATATTGTAACACAGGCAACTCAATCCCATGGCAGACTTAAATATGTCTTTTCTGATTGGCATCAAGTGAATGTCTGATCAGGAGTTGGTGGGTATGTAGGGTGAAAGCTAAGAGATGATAATGTTTTCATTAAAATGTATTACATTTTAGCAGCAGAAAAATCAAGTGGAATGGGCAAATATCAAAAAGCACTCCCATGTATCTTTGAAGGAATGCAAAACAGGAAACATCTCTTTTTCTCCGACTTGTTAATACCATCTGCCTGAATGTCTTTGGCTGGAGAACAGCCTCTGAAGGAAAGTGCTGGGACAATTAAGACTAGACTGGATAAAATCCAAGGAAAAATTCTGGATCCAAAAATTGATGGACTAGAACATTTAAAATGCCTTTCCACTCCCTATCTATGTGCTATTTAGTGTTTTTGGATCTGATCTGTAAAGCGTAATATTTAATACTGAAATATTTTGAAAAGAATCATAGAAACAGTGCTGCCTTCATATCTTACTGTTCAAAAACAGGAGAGTAAAATAGCTAGCTCAATATCGTGATGCTTTTGCAGGGTCTTGTTCTCTCTCTTTACACTAAGATCCCTGCCACTGAGCAGGGAGAAGAAGAGGCACTGATACCTATCGTTGTGCCTCCTGTGTTTCCAGCTCAACCTGGAAAGTTTTTGACCCTGTGATACTCCCAGTTGACTATTGGTGTTTCCCAATGATGACAGAAGCTTGCAGGGGAGCCGTAACTCGCAGAAAAATAAGAATTAGAGATTTAGTGGTAGGAAAAGTGAGGAAAGGAAGGATTTGATCTCAGGGAATGGATGTAAATAATACAATAAAAATGGACACATGCAAAGCAGGACATTGCATTGTATGCAGAGTGCCTCCAGTTTTCTCAGCTTACTCTGTAGGCATCTGTGAGAGAGAAAGAAGGAACATGGCCAGTCAAGTGTATGAACCGACATGCACATGCAGTCCTGGTCAGAATCTGCTTGTACACACAGGGCTTGGCTCCATATGTCATGTTTCTATTCATCCTGCAAACAGCCAGTATCAAAATACCCAGGTTTTTTTGCCCTCCAATATTTTATACATAGGCTTCTTAAGCACATTGTGAATGCAAGAAAGAAGAGCAGACAAACTCTTCAAATAATTCCACTGAGTATATTTTCTTTCTGAAGAAGCAGGCAAATAATTTCATAAATTTTATGGGAATTAACTACAAGTGATCACTAATTTTGACATTTGCTTGAAAAATGTGACGTGTTGAATATGCAGCAAGAATCTGTGCTGGAGGGCAACTTTGTTCATTTCCATCAGCAAGAACTGAGCAGTACAAGGAGGATCCTTCTTCCATTTTCAACATGACATGGGTGTATCATCCAACCCAAGAGACAGGAGTAGAGAATAGCAGCAGGCATTTCTCTTAGACTAATTGTTCAGCACTTGACACCAGTGATCAGTGCAGCAAGTGCTCTCTTATTTGCAGTAAACTGCACACTTGAATAAGCATGACAAACCTTCAGTACAATTCACAATCTTTTCTAAAGGTATCAGCTTACTGATTGGGAAGTGGTTTTTTGTGTTTGTTGCTTTTTTTTTTTTTTATTCCTCCATACTATTCAAATCTCTTCACTATTTGCAGAAAATGCTATCTGTGAAAATTATGATTGATTCTTTCTTTATTTACTGAAGATATGCCTATTATTTACCCCAGTGACAAGCTTTCTTGAATGGTGAAATCCTGTTTAAGAGATTTAGTAGTTTTTGGATACCTTACATCTTTCTGAGCTTCAGTGCTGAGACTGCTAACAAAGCCAGCAATAGTATTTCTCTGACTTGGGTAAGAATTCTGCAGAGTGAGGTATTGACCAAATTTCTGGAGTCAGCTGAGCAGGTTTGCTACTGTCTTCAGTGGGAGCTGGGCTAAGTAAAAGCAAAGCACCACAGTAACTCCCACTCACAGGGCAACCAAGCTGTTACTGAATCTGACATGAAAGACACTGTTGGGAGTAGCCAGGCAGAGCCCCCATGTACAGTACCCAGCAGCTTACTCCAAGTAGCTCTGTAAACAATCTTCAACTTCTTTGAGTCTCTTAAGGTGGCATTTAAAGACACTCTAGCTAGATGCTTATCAAGATGTTTTCTTATAATCAATAGTACCTGCCTGTTTAAACAACTGGGTTTTTTGGAATATGAGATCATTGTCTTTTTACAGTAAAAACAAATATACAGTAATGTGGTGAGCTGCTTACATTCCAAGTGAATGCTGAGAGCAGTGCAATGAGATCTAAGGATCTAGTACAAAGAAGAGAAGGCTTAATAAAAAATGAGTCTGGAGGATGTCCTGACTCAGGCAACATAAAGAGAAAACTGACATTAAAAGGTGTTAAGAGGATAAGCGTCCATGGTGATCTTTAGTGGTGGATACAGCTATCCTAATTTCATTGACTTCTGAATTATTTTCAGAGCATTGCATTTTTCTCTGCAGTTCTCTCCTTTTTCTTCTTTTCCTGCTGCTTTCATCTTTTTGATATGTGTATGACTGTCAAAAAAAGGGAGGAGGCTGGAGAATACCTAATGCTGAGCACCAGAAAGTATCTGGGAGGGAAAAAGACTTTTGCTATCTGAAAGTGTCCAGATGCTTTCAGTGCAGAATTTACCACTGCTGCCTTTTGCCTTGAGAATGCTAGTAAACTATACTGGTGTGGGAGTTGCAGTCCTTCTTTGAAACACTTGGGACCATCTCTTTTGCCTCTAGATGCTTCAGTTTTCTATCTGATGGTTTAACACATATGGTAGTCTACAGCTCAGGTCTCTAAGAAAATATTTTTCCCAGACAAATACTCACCAGGCATTGGTGATTCTTATTTTGACTAGAGAAAGAAAAAGAGATTTTCAAAAGAAGAGATGGGTAAAATTCTACACATCAGTGATTTTGACATTTCCTTTTCTCAATACTTTTGTGTTGGTGGTGCTTGCTGACCTCTGAGTTCTTCTACCCAATCTACTTTCTTTCTAAGACTAAATAGTAATAACAGAGACTTAATAAGAAACATAAAAAAGTCCAGATACCAAACAAACAAAAAAAAACCCCTTGATAATACAACTGCTGAACAATAGATTGAACTAATCATTTAAAGAGACTAATTTCAAAGAAACTAAGTATTCAAGTGAAACAAAAAGGTTCATTATGTGTCAGTAAGGAATATTAAGCATCTGTGACCCAGGAGAAGAATAAGAGAGATTGAATTTGACATCTGAGTGAAAACCCTTGGAATAAAAACAATTAGAACATTAATGTAAAAGGATTCAGCAATTTTTAATGTAATTGACCTTTGAAGCCCTATGAATCTCTTTTACTGTTTTTTTTCAGATTGCAAAGCATCTCTTAGAGCTCATCTGGGAACATGACAATTTAGAAAATGGAAAATGCTTTCCTTTGCCTGAGTTTAGTGCAGTTGAAGCCTCCCAGCATTACCCATGAGATAACATATCAGTGCTCCTGGTTTTCTGTTTCCCAAACTCAGAAAGTAACAACCTCAGATATGTCTAGAAACCCTGGTGTTTGTGGATCATTTTGCTGTCTGCTTCACTCTTTCCCATCACCAAATTGGATTAAGTCCATCATCTTTGAAGGCAAGGGACAGAACATGATTCATTCATTGTACCAGCTTTTAGAAAACTGTTAAGTGCTGTAGAGTTTCAGAAGCAGTTTCGAGTATATGCAGGGGATCATCCTCAGATGCATTCTGATATAATAGTTTCTTTGGACCATAAGTGTGCTAATTAAATCATAGATCATGAATAACAAGGTCTAAGTTGGTGTCCTGGGTTTGGCCAGGTGTCGTGGGTTTGGCCAGGATAGAATTAACTCTCCCCAGCTGCCGCTGGGGGGCGTGGCCAGGCTAATCCATGCCATGTGACATCGTGCTCGGGATATAAGGGCAGCAGCTGGGCTGGGGTGGGGCTGCAGCCAGCGTGGGAACTGCAGTTCTGCTGTTGGGGCTGAGTGTGGTGAGCAGTTACATTGGGCATTGCTCATTTTTTCTTTGTCCTCTGGCCATCATTGTAGCTGCCTACTCTTTGTGGTGTTCTATTAAACTGTCCTTATCTCAACCCAGAAAGTTCTACAACTCTCTCTTGATTCTCTTCCCCATCCTGCTGAGTTGGGGAGGTTTGGTTATTGTTCAGTTAGGGCTAAACCACCACAGTTGGGTATTACAGTAATAGAGGGTTTAAGGGTAGAGGGGGGCAACAACCCTGTCACCAGGATTGATTTGTAATACCTTACTGATGCAAATGTACCAAGGCGTAAGGTGGGATACAAGTCTTTGATGCCTTCTCTGGCAGCTTCTTAGTGCACTTTAGTGTTAGCATATAATTTAGTGCCATTTGGTCAACTGAAGGGCTGAGATCAATTCCTTATTGGGAATTTACTGGGACAAAAAAAATGTTTTCAACTCTGATCATTATCCCAAGATGTGGTCAATGTTTCTCCCCTAAAAAGTAGTCGGTCCTCGGCTTGGAAGTAAACATAACTTCAACACAGTAGAAAGAAAACTGCAAAGTCAGAAGGGTAAATTATTACTTAAGAAACACCATGAGAGACTGCTGTTGCCAAGAGATGCCAGCATCAGTCAAGGACTTATTTGTCTTCTTTTGTTGATGGGTATCCACTGAATGGGCAGAGCAGCCTCCACTTTTTCCCTTTGAGCATTTCTATTCAAAGACTTGTAATTATGGAGATTTCATTCAAGCTAATTACAAATAGAAGATCCTAATTTCCTTATCAACGTTTTCTTTTAGTTCATCAACCACTCCTTTTTTCTTTACTCCTCTCTCACCTTGATCATTTCTTTCAAGCTGCTAGCTCCTCTTGATACAGAACCAATTGTCCGTATCACCTTGTAACATTCCAGGTATATCTACTCTACATACTACAGAGTACTGTATAGAAGAGACAATTAAGCTACCTTTACATGAGCTTATTTGAATCTTTGAGAAAGCACAGCATAGTGCACTGCATAAAGCACATGAATGTCCATCCATCTTTCACAAATCCTACTTACTATATATGGGATTTTTCCATCAATTTGGTCTCCAATTAGTTTAGTTAGATTTGAACTACCTGTCACCAAGATACACAAAATCAAATTAAACAGGTGTAAAGAGATTTATTCTGATTGAATTGATTAAATATTCTAAGAAATATCAATAAGCTACAGATTCAAGGTCTTACACTACTATAAACTATTCCATCAACATTAGCCAACTACAGGTTCAGCATGTCAAATGGAATTAATACTACACAACTGACTTAAGAATTCCTGAGTGTTCAAATGATGACTGAAAAAGCATAATTACTCACCTGTCAGATGAAGGCTCTCAACATTTAGGCATTTCCTTGGATGGCATCCCAACCCAAGGGGAGAGTATCTGACCATCCACCTGCTGCTTGCTTCAAGAAGGGTCGATTCCATGAGCCCTCTGGCAGGGCTCCATTTATATCCTAGCCAAATCTGATCTGTGGTCATACATGATTTTCTGTGTAGAAGTTTCTCGCAATCAAACTGTCTCATTGGCTGAGAGGTTTTGCTTTCTTCCAAAGTCTGTATGTGACATCAATCACATATATAGCTCTCTAGGGAGAACTGTAGTTCAGTGATTGAGTGGTTTCAAGAGGTTTTGGCCTCTGCTGAGGTAAGTGCACCTGCCACACAACCCACCCCATGAACACAGTCCTGATTGAACTGGGCTCTCTGATGTGCTGGTGACATTATCTCTTGCCCCTAAAGTTAAAAGAGCATGGTCTCAGTGTGCTTTGATGCTCTCTGTGGGTCATCATTCTTCAATTATGTTTTGTTACTTTCTTCATATTTCTGATTCAGTCCTGGTTGTTTCCATTGGCCACCATCACCATTATCAGTGTGATCCACTTTATTATCCTATAAGAAAGCAAAGAGCTAGGCCTTGGACTTGAAACCAGGCTTCCAGTTTAGAAGACAGGAATTATCCACCTTGTAATAAATGAGGGGTCTTTCCATTTGCTTCCAGAGCTCCCCAGGCATATAAGACTCTGGCTTTTGCCTGGGTCATGAGCACAATGCTGACAGAGGGAAGTTTTACCATGACTGCTTGATCTACATATGTTCTCAATGGGAACTGGTCCCTTTCAACATCCAGTATAGAGCTGTTGTCCATTAGCACCAAATGCTCAAATCTTCAGATTTCTATTACTTCCCCAGTGGTTATTAACAATAAAAACTGTCTGTCTTTTACGTCCCACACCACCTTCCTGTGTCTGTCTGTGTTTAAGCCACCAATTTTCTCACACCATCTGGCCATGTACAATTGTATCTTTAACACTGATTCCATTTTATAGAACAAGGTTGGAGTCTGTAGGGCTTAGTGAAAAATTAGCCTTAGCAACGATGCCTGGTAGGACAGGGTGTAGTAGCAGGAAATCATAATGTTTCAAAGAATTAAGGCTTAAGAGGCATTCACAGGTCTGTGAATGACTTTGGATAGCCTGTGAGGACATCTAGGGGAACAGCCAAAGAATTGATGTCTGATTTGGACTAAAAAGCTTGTCTGGAAGATTCTCTTAGACAGATAGTTCAGTCTGGAAACTGTTCGAGGTTAAATAGTTTCTGCCATTAGTTGAAGGTGTTGCAATTCTTTATCCTGAAGGATAGAAAGAATTACCAGTCATTTAAACTTTTCAATGACCAAAAAGAAATGAAATTAACACACATACATGTACTACTGGGAAGAAGAAGTAGGGTGATTGTTCCATGTCTTACTTTAAATTTGATATAACATTATATGCATGATGGCACTATGTTAATATTTAGGAAATGACGCTATGGATTAATGCAGTGCTTTAGACTGCAGCAGAGTCTCCTGGAGGAGCTACTGAAAACATTCAGTTTCGAGACCATATCTTGCAAACCAGACTAGACATAACCCTTTATAATATATTAAAAAGACAGATGTACTGTTGAGGGAGAAGAAAATATAGTTCAGTGAGATCTTTAGCTTAATTTCTAAGCAAGAAAAATGTTCTAATGTAAGAGCTAAAAGAGTAGGAACTGGAGCAGACTATGAGACACTGTTTCACCCTTAAAAATGAAAAAAAAAAAAAAAAGAGTATTGCTTTCCTTCCAGGAACATGACAAATCTTTTCAGTACGTTCGATATGGATAATTCACAAATAACCTTATTCACGCGAGGGGATTAATGTTGTGCCATCTTATTCATATAAGCAATGGAGCCAGAATTCAACTGAAAGTAATTAGCTAAAGATACTTTGGAAATCTATATCAGTGCCAAAGAATAAATCTGAATCACTTGAATCCTGATGTAGGTACTTAAATTCAGGAAATTTATCTTTTCTTTGTTTGAAGCCCATCCCTCTGTTACATTGCAGTGATTAAAGGTAATGACTTTGTTTTCCTAGGAAATCAAGATGAAAATATTTGACAATGTGTTGAAATTCTCACATCTATTTTCTGTATCTGATGAACAAAAATGTTTTTTTTTGGTAAGAATGAGATCTCTGATGACTGACTATTTAAAATAAGATTTTAAGCTTCTCTGGGAGAGTTGTTGCTCGCATTCACATAACAGAAAGCACATTTTAGTAGGATAACTTAGGAAGTGAAGGACAATTCAAAAATGTTCTGGTATCTTAAAACCCCATGTTCCAAAGGGAACTCATTTTATTTGTGAGTCTCACTATTCACATCTTTGAGGTTATATACATTTTCAAGAAAAGCAACAAAATCCAACATTTGAGAATGATAGAAATGAATTCTTAAAGACTGTAAAAGTTAAAATACTGTGATAAGCTGACTCACAAGGTTCACAACAGACTTATAGGAAAAGTAATATAGAATTTAAATGTTTATATTAATGATACCATATTTTAATACTATTTAAAAATTAATTAAGAAATTCTGCTGTCACAGTAATTAAAATAAACTCAGTGGATAAACCAAAAGACATACTATATCAATGAAAAGTGGTATGTTTTTCATATATAAATGTGGGAATTGCTTATTTTAGATAAAGATGTGAACTTCCACGTTGGTGGAACTGTTTTTAACTGCTATAATCAGTCTGTCTAAAACTTAAAACAAATCTCTGAATTGTCAGAGAAAGAAGAACTGTGTTTTTTCCACCTTTTTTGTAGATGGGTGAAACTCCACACGCCTTCTAGTTGTTTGCTGCTGGGTAAGTTTAGTATCTCTATGGTCCAGACAACTTACATAACTTTTAACTTTTTTTTTTAAACTGCAGCAATGAAATTATTCATAATGACAAAGAAGGGAACTGACCCAGTTTACCTGAAATGAGATTCTCCTCCTTCCCCCCAGCGATAGCTGACACCAGCAAGTTTCACTTCAAACTGAGGTTAAAGCATTTTTTTTTTTAAAACAGAGGAAAAAACTTACAGAAATAACCATTTCAAATGGGAAACAGACATTTGTAAGCAAATCACAAGCTTGCTTTTTTAAAGCTGATGTTCTGAAGCTGATTGCACTCCTCAGTTATTTATATCTAAATGCCTCCACTCCTTAATAGTGTCCATTTATATTTCAAGTGGCCTAGATACACAACGCTGGTATTACATGGCTGCTCCACATGCTTCATAATTGAATTACTGGAAAAAAATACAGGCAGGAGTTGTGACTGCTGATGTTACATAGTTATTGCAGTCTAAGAAGGTCAGCAGAGATTAATTGTGAAATCAGGGCCTGTTCCAGTTTAGGAGGAACATGCCTCAGATTATAAGAATAAAGTATCTTTCCATATTGCTTTTGAAACATGTGGCTACTTTACTGTCATTCACTCCTTATTTTATGCAAGTGAAATTAAAGTAAAGGTATGTTAAAAACATAGAATCGTTTTGGCTGGAAGGGACCTTTAAAATCATTGGGTCCAGCCTTTGTCAACCTACCAACCACTAGACCACTTACCTGAGTACATTTCCCTAAGTATTATCCAGCACAGCACTTGCTAGTGCTGACTTGGGAGCACAAGGAGTTGTGAGATGACAATTTCCCGGTCTTTCTTGCTTGATTATAAGAGCTGTCTGGGAAATAGTACAGTATTTTGCAGAGAAGTGATTTGCTCTTTCACCTCAGGTTGGAAAAAACACCTTCTGAAATCCTTTGAGTGTGACTCTGGGGAGTAAGGAGCTAGAGCCTGTGTTGTGGTTAGCCAATGGTTAAAATATGCATTGATAGAGGGGAGAATGTTAGATTAGGACAGAGAATCAACTTTTCCTTCTGATACAGAGATCACATAGAGCCTATTCATCACAATGTTTCATACTGTAATGTAGGTTTTCTTTCACTTGGAATTTTGTCCTGAACACAAAAAACCCTTTTCTAAGTAAGATTCGTCGTGTCAAATTTTGTCATGAAGTGGTTCAGTTAAGGTGGCAGTAGCATATTCTAAGGAGAACAATTTCATTTAAAAGACTCAGCTAGATCTCTGTATCTGTGACAATAATCTGAAATGTAATCTAGCAACATTTACAAAACTAACTCCACAACAGGCAGATGTGAGATCATCTGGTGTGGGATCACCTCCATCCCCTGCTGTGTTGTCTTTCTAAAAAGTTACAGTTTAGGGTATCATATTGCAGTCCCTCCCTCAGAATCAGTCCTACATTCAAAGTATTATTCAATTTGAATGACTTGAGTGCATTTTAATTTTCATCCACATTCTAGAAAATACAAGGAGTGCTTTTGTTCCCTCTGCTCTCCTAGAGATACTCTTCCTAAGTAGATCCAAGGACAATACTTGATATATCCACAGCTTCTCCAGATAGTTGTCTTTCTGTGCTGAGTCTGGTCTCCCAGTTTATAATACTCTCACTCCCACGGGTTTTATTCAGTTTGTTTTTTTTGCCATTTCAACTCAGAAATACATGTTTTCTTAAGTAAAAGAAGTTGCCTTAATGATCATCTTGTTTGAGAACAAATATCAGCCTATGACTTACTAAGAGGTGATTGAGTTGTGGATTTACTTCATTTTTTTAATTAGGACAGTGGGAGATTGTTTCACTGTCCGATAAAATGTATAACTTTCTTTCCACATTGATTACCTTGATAGCCATATGCACAGCTCTAACATGTGTGTGGTACATAGAATATTATAATCACAGAATGTTAGGGGTTAGAAGGGACCTTTAGAGATCATCTGGTCCAATCTTCCTGCAGAAGCAGGTCCACCTAGATCAGGTCACATAGGAACGTGTCAAGGCGGGTCTTGAAGACCTCCAAGGAAGGAGCCTCCACACCCTCCCTGGGCAGCCTGGGCCAGGGCTTCCTCACCTCAACACTGAAATAGTTTTTTCTTACTTTTAAATGGAACTTTTTGTGTTTCAGCTTCATGGCTCATGTTCAGTTTATTATCAACCAGGATTCCAAGGTGTCTCTCTGCAGAGCTGCTCTCCAGCAGGTCAGTCCCCAGCCTGTCCTGGTGCATGGGATTGTTCCTTCCCAGATGCAGACATCCATTCTGGTAAATGAATAGGCATTACAGCCTGAGATAGGGCATCTCATAATTGGAATGGCATTCTGGTGTCATGTAGGGCAAAAGAAAATGAACCTGATGGATAATTTCTCATTTAAGAAAGTATTTAATGTCACATTTTTAACTTTAGGAAATACTTTTACCAGCTACTGAGGGAGATAAATAAAAAGACAGTAATACATGTTCGTGCTCTCCTCTGTAGGAAATTTGTGAAAGCTTAACAGAGGGTGATCATGTGGCAACTTGTTATGTATAAAAGGTTGCACAGAAATTGAGTTTATAAGAGCTAAGAGATAAGGCCATGTTTCTGTAGCTTGTAAGTGCAGGTGACACACCTCTCAATTGGCAGGTCTGGGAGTCCCCAAGCTCTGTAATGAATAATGTGTGACATGAATTGCCACTAAGATACAGTGGAAAAGTGCTGAGACCACAACATGATGGAGTCTCCTGCTGGTGCAGTTCACCCTCAAGCTAACCTTGGGGAAATGCTTTGAAACGATAGCTGAATAACAAGAAAGGCAGTCTCAGACACTGACTTAGCAACATTTAGAGTTGTTTCTTTGCTCAAACTTCATATTCCACTAAGAGAGGATCGCTGAGGAAAACAGCACCTTCAAATGTTGTCCTTTTTCAGCTTTATTTTTCCAAGGAGAAAGCAATCACTATTTTTCCTGAACACCGGTCTCTAAAAACAACATTGTCATAATGACCTAGAAAAAAATTAATTTGCTCATATGACTAGCTGGATCATTGTTGCCAAAGGCTCCAAAAGCAGTTCTCATTTTCCCACACTGTTGTGGGAAAATATTGAGAAAAGGAGACCAAAAAAAAAAAAAAAAGCAATAAAAAGAAATATAAGATGAGCTTCAGGGTCTTTCAGAATATTTTACATTTGTCATTACATATATGTTATAATTTTCAGAATAAATATCTTAGGCCAATATTCAGCAATACAAAATACTTTAGCAGATTTTCTAGATGACTTTTTGGACATAATGCTGTAAACTCTGGCAGTTCATATTCAAGAAGAGAGGATTAAATACTTGGAATTCAAACTGTATAAGGTCTCAAATTACACTTGTTCACTATTTCTTGTATATTTAGGATACATACAAGGAAACTTTACCTTTCAGGGAAACATAACATGAGCTTCCTATATTTATTGTTGAAGTTGGCTCAGAGACTAAAAGAAGAGCTGAATACAGCTGTTGACACTTTATCTTGCTCTATTACCATCCAAAGGGCAAGTATGGTTCCTTAAGCATCTACTGTTATCCCAGTTCATTCAAGCTTGGAAATCTAACAAGTGAATAGAATATGCATAAATGCATTTTAAAGGGGCCAATAGACACAAATTCCCCTGCAAATATGAAGGTAAGGGAGATAAGGATTCTACATCTCAGCTTTTCCTTGTCTCATTTGTAAAAAGGCCTTTTTCATTCAAATGATTTGTATGGAGACAAAGGTGTAGGACATTAGGCCAAGAACATATTTTAGAGATTTATAAATGCAAGAAAATCTAACTTCCCAATTTAGGCTGTTCGATAGACTGTGAAAGCTTTTGAAGTCAAGTTTGACTAATATTTTTTTTCACTATAGACATTGCAACAGAATTTGTTTGTACTGAGACTCTCTCTCTACCAGTGAAAAACATGTGCTTTTTGTGTTCATATGCACACTTTGTTCCCTTCTGCCTGTGCAGTAGACTACTGACAGATAATCCTTTGACGATTAGGTCGCATGCCAGGCTTTCTCCATCCCTTCTGCCTCCAAGCACCCGTGTAAACAAATTGTGATGCTTTACACAGCTCGTATTTATGGACACCGTTGCAACTCAAGATAAGAAATAAAGAAGAGGTCAGGCATTCGCAAGTCTCCCTTCATCTTCTCGAATCTTTTGTCCACAGTTTTGTTCATCTTCCCCATCTCCCTTGCCCCTGTGACACATCTCCGTCTCGTTGCTTGGTAACCTCCCAGCACTGCTGTTCATGCCGGCATCAACTGCTCCCTACCTCCCCTTCCACTTGCTCAAAACGCTGAGACATAATTTAAAATCGGATGAGGTTTTTCTTTTCTCTGCTTCTGATAGATGAAAAATATTTAGAGGTAACATTGAAAGCTTTGTTAGAGGGTAAATTCTCAATTAAGGAAAAGAAACAGAGGAAGATACACATTTAGAAACAGCTGATTAGCAACACAGAAATTCTATATGTCAATTGCTTCATAGAGTAGATGAGAAAGCTACAGTGAAAAAAAAAAAAGATTAAAAAATATAAAAGAAGGAAGAAAAAATAAGGATGGAGAGAAAAAGAAATTGTTTATTACTTGCATAATACCAGTGGCTAAAGATCCAGCTGGATATGAAACCCTAATGAGTTTGCTATTACACAACAAATATAAAGCAAATCCTGTCCTGGAGAGGTACCAGTAAAAGATTGGTTGAATGTTTTAAACATCAGGATGTCATCTTGCCACAGGATACTAAATCTCCCCTTCCTTCTTTCAAAATAATTTGGCAGCTTCTGATGCATTTTATGCTTGCTATTAGTGTTCATATTATCGTAGAAAATTAGAGATGAGTATATTTCTTTTGAGGACAGCTTTTGAGTTGCATATTTAACAGGAAAATGGCAGAATTGAGACACATGCAGGTGGAACTGGGATTTCAAGTCTCTGAGAAACCTGACTGTTGAAATTGTACATTTTAACAGTGTGGGGTGCTTCCAGATATCAATCAGATCCAGGTTGAAGGGAAAGCACAGTTTTGGACTGAGCTGTGTGCTACAGTGGGGATGTTGAAGCTAACTGGAATCAGCGTAGAACAGCACCTGGTATTTTCCCACTGCTAACAGCTGAGTATGGACACCAGAGACACTGACTTACAGGTGGGTCAATATCTAAAGGTAGAGGAGGTCATGCAAGGATGTTTCACATAGCAGTAGACAGCTATACCTCAGCATTTAAATTGTGTCTCTAGGACTGGATTTCTTATCAGAGTAAGAGAACTGAATTTTCACAGTAGTGTATACAATTCTGCATACTCTAGGGCTTCATGCTCTCATTACAGTCAATACAGACCTAGCAAATGGAGCCCATCTTTCAGCTGACCAGGCAGTAGGCACTTATTTTAGATAAGTTGAATTGCATTCTGGGTTCTGTTTACTAGATTGATTACAGTCTTGGTTAACAGTAGCCCAGGTATGGGTTCACAGTAGCCCAGAAACATCTCCACAAGCCTTAAGCTACCCTCACTCACCTGCAACTGCGTCTGAAAAAAAAAAGAGTCTGAATCTCTTGCACACATTTTTTTCACAGCTGCCAAATACATGGAGATGTCTTAACTAGAAATATTTAGGTAGTTCTACATATGGATGTTTGAACCTAGATTGTCCTGATGTCTAATGGGAGCTTGGACATCAAGCACAAACGTAGGCATTGCATACGAGCCTAAGTTCAGCTGAATCAGTCTGGAAAGAACTGCACTCTTACTTTTCATCTATTTCTTAGGGATTTTTTTTTTTTTCTCAGAAACTACATTCCATTAGTTGCATTTGTACTGTGAGATTGTAGTCACAGTTGAAATCTTACAGTGCAACTTAGAGAGCAAGAAGACACCCTGCAGGATTTCTGGGGCATAAATTTGCTAGAATTCACCAGTAATTTGGAAATAAAACAAGGGGTGAAAACTGAAGTCCCAGTAGTGATAATCAAATCCTCATAGTCAGATGGATCTGTGATGTTTATCTCTATCTCATATAACTTCTTTTAATTACAAACCCAACTCAAACCCTACATGCATTTTATATTCAAGAGATCCTACACTGTGTTCCCAAGAAGTCCATGCTGCTGCTCAGCCACGCCAAAAGTAAGAGATAGAGAAGCTGATGAGAGCTCTTGGGGGACTGTCAGTGAATGAAAGACCAAAAAACTTGTTTCCTTCCTTGTCCAGTAAGAAGTTGTACCTTCACTTACTTTATAATATTTTAACTTAATAATTTATCTTTTTTTTTCCTCCTGTCCTGTTTCTTCATTTATGTGTGTGAAAAACACACACATACAAAAAGCAAAGGTGGACATGATATATTATTCATAAAAGAATAATTATTTTTAAAAACCCACATGAGAAGAGAAAATAACAGAATTACAGAATCACAGAATGGAGAGAGCAGCTCTATGGAGGGTCCTGGTTGATAATAAACTAACCATGAGCCAGCGATGTGCCCTCGTGGTCAATGAAGGCCAATGGCATCCTGGGATGCATCAAGAAGAGTGTGGCCAGCAGGTCAAGGGAGGTTCTGCTCCCTCTCTACTGTGTCTTCGTGAGGCCTCATCTGGAGTCCTGTGTCCAGTTCTGGGCTCCTCAGCTCAAGAGGGACAGACAACTTCTGGAGAGAATCCGGCACAGGGACACCAAGATGATCACCAGGGGACTGGAACACCTTTCTTATGAGGAAAGGCTGTGGGAACTGGGGCTGTTTAGTCTAGAGGAGAAGAGGAGACTTAGAGGAGATCTCATTATTATTTACAAATGTCTAAATGGCCAATGTCAGGAGGTTGGAGCATTCCTTTTTTTTTCTGTTGTATCTAGTAACAGAACAAGGGGTAATGGGGTGAAGCTGGAACACAAAGTTCCACTTAAACTTCTTTCCTGTTCCAGTGAGGGAGCCCTGGCAGAGGTTGCCCAGGGAGGATGTGGAGTCTCCTTCTCTAGAAGTCTTCAAAACCCACCTGGATGCATTCCTGTGCAAAATAAAAAGGACAAACTGTTCTTTTTGTAGTCTTTTGATTAAAAGCGTTGACAGCAACTTCACCTGAAGAACGTTGTATTTTACAGAGCACTTGTCTTAACACCATCTGTTTATAGTCTTTCTCCTAATTTTCTGTATTTTTCTAAAAAGAGGAAGCTTTGATTTTTTCAAACTCTTCCTGTATCTCATGACAATAATTCTAAGTGACACCAAGTGAATGTCGTTAAAGGTGAGGAAGGACTGAAAGATGCACGAGTATGAAAACTCTTTGCTTTCAGAGAAATGAAATGAATCATATCTATCTCCTCAATTATTCCTCTGTGGAATATTTGGCCTGAGTAGAAAAGACCTCCTTTTTGGAACATATGGGTGATTCAAACCACAATAGGGAGAAAACACATGTCTCAGTAATTTAGTTTCAATTGCTCATTTATATCAATAAAAAAATACTGTAAACAATATAGTTGGGATTTTTTTTTTTAGCAATGCACCAGAATAGCTGTCGATGTCTGCATGAATAGACAATGGGATCTGATACATCTCATTTATGCTTTTATGATTTTGCAAAGAACAACACAAGTCTTATTAGATTCGTCTACAATAACCTAATAGGGAAAACCAAAATCTCAGTATCTCATATCTGATGTGTAAGGAGAAAGTCATTCTTACTGCAGACTGCAATGGGATAAGAATAAATTGCAGCACTTATCACCCTCCCAAGCTTCCTGCCATATTTAACAAGTTCCATACGGACAAAAACAAGCATTAATAAGGGTTGAAAAGCTGATGGAAAAGAAATTGTATAGGCACAAATGACATTGTGAGTATTGCTGTTCTTTGTAACTGATAAATTTTTTTCATCTGAAGTCTTTTCATATTAACTGTATAACAAAACCTATTAAACAATCTATTACTACAATAGAAACCTAAATATTTATTTTTTTCTAAAGATAATTTACTTGGAAGGAAGACATGGCATAACCCATCCAGACTTCTCCTTATGAAATTTACTTACTGTCAGTCAGTTTTCCCTTTCTGAGGGGTAGTTTTAGAAGTCAACAAAGCTGGTTTTACAATTTTCCAACCATTCTTGAATCTGTAAGAGCTCATGATTCCTAGGTGCATGGGTTACAGATGTGTTGATGAAAGCATCCAAATTCCTAGCAGTTGTATTTCAATAGTAAATAAACATAGTCCTATTTTTTTTTTTCCTCATGAAAGAAGAGAATATTAAACTTAGGAAATGAATAGTATCTCTCTTGTCCATTTTCATATTTCTTGTTATTTTCTTGAATTCATGCACTGAATTTTGCAAATTTCCAACTTTCATTTAGGCTGCAAATTTAAGATGATAACCTTCAAGTATTCACTATGATCTTCTGAACTAGAAAATACATGGGACTTTTCTTTTTCCATTGAAATTACTTATCTCAGAATATTCATATTTCCTTAATAACATCTCCTGCATTGAATAAAAGACTATTAAAGTGAGTTTGCTATAACTCATTGTTGCTTTACTTTGCATTTTTTCTTCTTCTGTAAGGTGTACTCCATAGTTCCTCTATCTATACGCATGAAAGAAAACAACGGAAAAACAGAGGACAAAAGGAATCTTTAAGCCTGAAGATGCTAAATTTGCTGTACAACAAGATACATTTCATAGAAGCACAAATATATATTATAGAGCACAACAGAATCAATGTGACATATGATCCGTTACCTGTGAGTTGAGTTCACAATGGTGGGGTACTGATTTTCTAGTACAGTTCTTAGGCAAAAGTAAGTACATAAGCACTTACACTCATTTATTAGCAAGAGAGAACATAATGTCGTTACCGTTAGGCCTTGTTCAAGAAAATAAAAGTTAATATCCTGCAAAAGTTGTTTTCTGTGGTTCTTAGGTACAAAAATTAGCTGATTCTTGAGTCTGTTTCCTTTGACCACCACCCTGGCATTGTGCTAAAATCTATTTATCACAAAATCATTCTGCCTTCACTTCATTAAAAGCCAATTTTGAGCTTTTCTAGGTGATGCAGGTGTTACATTGTACACTATGATCAGCTTAAGTGAAGGCAGCATTTGCCAGCAGTTATCACAAGACAGTAGCTAAAATGCTGAAATATTTTTCTATATTTGGAAGAGGAAATTGGGTATTTGTAGTCAAGTAAAGAGTAATGTAGATTGTTTTAGAGTTACTGTTGCATTAATGATAACAAGATTCTAAAAATGGGCTTTGTATCCAGTATTGTTTAATATCTTCAGCAATGACACAGACAAGTGCACCCTCAACAACTTTACAGATGACAGCAAGATAAATGGTGTGGTTGACATGCTGAGAGACAAGATGCCATCCAGAGGACCTGGACAAGTTGGAGAAATTGGCCTGTGTGAACTTCATGAGATACAACAAGGACAAGTGCAAGGTCCTGCACCTGGGTCAAGGTAACCCCTCGTATCAATAATACAGGCTGGAGGGGAAAGGGATTGAGAGCAGCCCTTCAGAGAAGGACTTAGGGGTACTGCTGGATGAAAAGTTGCGTGAACTGTCAATGTGCACTCACAACCCAGACAAACAACCGTATCCTGAGCTACACTAAAAGCAGTGTGGGCAACAGGTCAAGGGAGAGGATTCTCCCCTCTGCTCTGCTTCCAGCTCTGGAGTCTCAGGATTGGAAAGACATGGAGCTGTTGGAGTAGGTCCAGAGGAGGGCATGAAAAAATGATCAGAGGGATGAAACACCTCTCCTATAAAGACAAGCTGCGAGAGTTGGAGTTGTTCAACCTGGAGAAGAGAAAGCTCTGAGGAGAACTTATTGCAGCTTTTCAATACTTAAAAGGGATTTACAAGAAAGATGAAGACAAAAACATTATCAGGGCATGTTTCAATAGGACAATGTGTAATAGTTTTAAATTGAAAGAGGGTAGATTCAGAACACTTAATTTTTTACAATGAGGATGATAGGTGCTGGAACAGGTTGTCCACAAAGGTGGTCAATCCCCATCCCTGGAAGCATCCAAGGTGGGGCTGGGAGAGGCTCTGAGCAACCTGATCTAATTGAAGATGTAACTGTTTACTGCAGGGGAGATTGAACTAGATGACCTACCCACTGAAACTATTTTATGATTCTATCTGCACAACTAAATCCTCACCTGACATTAGTCAGCAGAACTTCATTGCCCCTGAACAATAACATGCATTGGATAGAGTTTGATTTACAGATTTTTTTTTCCTCTTTAATTTTTAATTTTAATTTAAATAATCTTTTCAAATTCTTGTTCCTTCCCACTTTTGTATGGTTACCCTATAAAAATAAATAAACTCTTGAATATTCTAGACACATTTCCAATGTGCAGCTGGTTTTAAAGTTAAGCAAAATGTGTCCAGCAAGCCTTATTTCCAGACGCTACTCCCATTTCCTCCCCCAAAGTAATGACTTTCTATATCAACAGCTCATTCCAGATGAAATCTCAAACCAGATGGATTGCTCTCTACTACATGAGTGAATGTATTCTTGATCAGAAAGTAGCAATCATTGAATACATCATGTACAATGACACCAGGGAGGGAATTGTTCTTCATTCTGCCCAGCGAAGCATGTTAGAACACCTGTTTCCTATCTTGAAAATGTTTATGATGACTGCCAAAGAAGTTAGTGCTGAAACAGCGTCATTAAGCCAAGTTGTCCTGCTTGGCCACCTGTTGAAAAAGCAAGCTGCCGAGGTAAGTCCAAACCTCAGCTGCTCCCAGGGATGTTACACCTCTCCCTGCCTCTGGGGAAATTTTCTTAATGATGACAAAGTCTGGCATTTGAAGAAAAGGAAAGCAGAAAGGAAAAAGTTTGTCAAAGCTTTCTGTGGCTGGGTAAGCTTCACTAGAAATACCAGAAGTGAATCTGGTTTATTTGAAGAGGATAATGAGAGCAGAAATTATAAACTCTGAGCCTGAGCTACAGTCAGAAATGAGATTCAAAAGGTTTTGTTAATATGGGTTTGTGCATCTTGGATTCTGTTGCTTATATTCACTAATTATCCATTATCTTTCTCAGAAGTGGATATGTGTATTTAATCAGATGAGTCCTATTCCCCATAATGACTAAGCAGTACATTGTGTTTAGAGTGTATATGAAAAACTTGCACTGAATGCTAGCTGTTAGGGTGAGATGAGGTCATTACCTTTGCCACTTAATGTATTTTCCTCCTAAATGGATGAAAGACTGGTGATACTTGGCCTTGCAGAATTCCACTAGCTGCAATGTTGCTGTTAAAGCTGTACAAATAACTGTGGTTTTGGTTCATTGAATGAGCTGGAATACAAAAGAAAAACATTCAACTGGTTTAAATCTACATTATTCAACCTTCCTTGTGAAAAAATGAACTGCTTTGCATTGCATTGAGAATTATACCACAACACAAACCCTTTACTCATGTAATTTGTTTATCTTTTGTTTTTATTAAAATTTAACTTAATTGTAGTAAAATCTTTTGAATAGACTTTCATTATTTCTAAGCTAATGTACCATTATGTTTGCAACTTTCTCTTGACTTAATTTAATGTTTTGAAATGAAAAAAAATCTCAAACCTATTTAACCTCAGGACTTCACTACATAGTTTTTTCATGAGATTATTATAGGCAAATGGAGTAAATCAACTCAGCACTTTCTCTGGCTAGAGAATACATACTGTTTTAGAGATTTCTGGGCTTTCATAAATTGAGTATTTTATCATTGCACTGAAAATAGCTACTTTTATGCTAAATTTTGTGGAAAATCATGATTTGGGATTGCAGTCTTCAATTACTACTGGCAGGTGCTAACGCTGCATGGAGACCAGTATATAAAGACAGATGTCAGTTGTTTAGAAAGATCAGTTGCACAACCACGTACAGTTAGAACTCTTCTGAAAATTTTTTGAAATGTTTTGATAGTGTTTATTCTACTGTCATACAAAAAAAACCCTTAGCTGTCACAAGCAACTGCAAGAAACTTAATGACAGAATATTAAGAACTGATTCTCTGTGTCTGAATTCAATAAAGTAGTAATTCTACTAGAAATAATGTACATGTCTTGTCAAAGACAATAATACATCAGAATTAATCCTAACCTGATTGTGATAATTTTTCAGCTTTTCATTATTTCTTGCCATATGATTGTTTCTTGACACTCTTTCCCGAGTCTTTTCTGGAGAGTTCACAGCAGAAATAGGCCAAAATAGAAATTCTTCCTTTACAGACTTGACCCATTTTACAGATGAAAATTGAATCCCATATTTGGTGTCAGGAAGCAAATACATTGGTAGGTTTAAAGAACACCAAATCCATGCCTTACTTACATGTTAAAATTCCATAAAACTTAAAGCTATGTGGCACATGAAGTTAGTCTGGCATGTAGCTTTGATTTAGCTACGTTGATTGTGTAGCTAGAGTAAAACCAACAAAGGTAAAAACCTCCCTAACTACTAAAATAACAGATAGTAGAGAAGCAGCCAAGTAGTAATACAATTAATTTTACCTTGTGAGAAACCAAACTATTAGAAATACCTTATTACTTCATATGTAGAGTTCATGAAAAATACATCATTACATTCAGAGCACATTTAATTTGTATATTAGGACATAGTTCCTAACCATGAGATCTATCATGTTGTTGAATGATCTTAGCAGAAACATGAAAGAAAAGTTATTGTGTAAAATATTTTTGAGATGAGTCTTCACAGATCTTCAGGAAAATATTGTATGAAGTGTAATATTTCCTTTAAAAGGAGATAGGCTATCTGATCAACAAAGTCTCTCTCTGATCTTTGTCTCTTCTGGTTATATTTATAGTTTTCCTTCACCTTTTTCTTCCTCTTTATCTACTTTGTCTGATAGTTATTTGAAGTGTATAAACATGTTGATGCTTAATGGACACACAAAAAAATCCCACTGTCAGTCAGAGAATACGCACTCCTGTTTTACCGCCATGCTGTGCACCCAGCTGAGACAAAGAAAAACATTAGAATACCAGTTTGCAACGTTGGAAGGTGACCAAAAAAAAAAAAAAAAAAAGGAAATATTTCCATTTTTAAAGAAAGACTTTCAATACTTTTTTTTTTTCAAAATTGAGCATGAAAAGGAGAAGAAGAAAGATCATGTCAAGTGCATCAGTGTTCCCTGGCCAAACTCCACTCCCTCCACCCTTCCCTAAAAAAATTAACTCTAATACAAAGTCATCTATCAGCAAGGATGAAAGGGTGTTTGCTATCAGGAATAAAAAGAAAAATGAACTGGAATGTCTGGAGTTTGCAGCTGCCAATGGTATGGACATTTCTGATTTGTTATTTTGTCTCTCATACAGCAGAGTTGTGAATACCCAGGATTACCTATCAAGCAGGTCTTTGTTATTGGTTGTTGGCAGTCAATGGTAATAATATATGAGCTCTCATAAATACTCAGCATGCTATTGCCTCACCCCTTCTGATGGTGATCAGCACTTTAGCCTTTGGTGTCAACTGGTTCATTAGACAAAATGACTTTATTTCCACCAAATTCCTAATCAAAATAGAGAAATTGTCTGGTTAGGTGTTTCAAAATGTGAAAGACTGTCAAAGCACAGGAAACTGAAGACTTTGTTATATGATGAAGGAGAAATGAGTTTACATCACTGACACTTTTTACAGATACTGGGTCCTCTGCCCTTGGCATTTCAGAAAAAGATTGGTGAGAAGGTGTTCACAGGGAAAAAATGGAGCTGAAAATCTGAATCTCTCAAAAGGAAGATGGAAGAAACTTAGTGCTGGATTGACTTAAATTTGGAATACTGAATAAGAAAAGTAAAAAATAACCACCTCTGGGAATGACATTAGCTAGTTAAGTCAGAAAATATTGACACTTGACTCTATATCACCTTTCAACTGAGTACTGAGAATCTGTGGTGTGAGGTGAGTTTCTTTGTCATGAAAAGAATTAAAACACAAATATTACCTGGAATTAACTATTGTAATTTGATATCTCTCATTACAAAAATCTTAAAGTATATTCCTTGTCTATTTTAAGCTTTTTTCTTATTATTATAGAATGAAGACTGAAACTTCCATTTGGAAATATCTCTTTGATATTACTTTGCATATATAAACTTTGGTGGGTAGCTTAAAGAATTGCAAGGTATCGGAGAGTGATAATACAGTGCCAGAGCCACTGCAGCCAGGTGGGAATTTTATTCTACCGTGGCTTTTGACTCTCACCAAACACAGGAACCACTAATACAGGACATCATTCACAATGACTAGGGAAGGCCAGGGATACTGTATCATCTCAAAAAATGTCATCAGGTAAATAAATCTTTGGTGAATATTGTGTAAACCTCAACAGATTATCATTACAATTTTAAACTGCTTAATATGCATTTATAATCACTACAAGGAGCTAAAATGAGAGCCACAACTATGTTTGCAATATATCCAAGTTCCCATTATGATTCTCCTGAATCTAAGTCACTCCACTGGAACTTGTAATACCACAGAAGGCCTATAATAATTAAGGGAAGTCTTAAAAGTAGGTGAAAACTATCATTATTTTTCAAAACACATACAGTTACATTCCTGCAGTTGGCAGAATTGTCACTGCTGGCTGGTGGATGAAATTGGGAGATGACCCCTGATGGCTGTTAGAGTGTAATTAGAGCAATTGTAATTATAACAATAAAATTAACATTTTTGTAAAGCAATAACATTTTTATTATGAACATGCTAAGTATTTATGTATCATTATCCCTTATCTGCAACCATCAAGCTCTAGGAGGTTTTCAGACACTTTTCATTTGAAAAATTGGAGACTCAGTGCCATATACGTGATTCACAGCTCTTTGAATCCTGAATGTTTTGTTAAGGGGGAGAATGAATTGTTGTAGCTGCTCTAAACCGTGCATATATCTGTAACTCCTTGGAATCAGTGAAGCACTTTCTGACACTGACTGATGTTTTCAGCCAGTAAACCTTTAGATTTGGTTGTTTCACCTACAATCAATTGAACTTTTACCACTACAGTCTGGAGTGGGAGAATCATAGAATTATAGAATCATAGACTACCTCAAGTTGGAAGGGATGCACAAGGATCACCAAATCTAAATCCCTGCTCCTTTCAGCACTACCTAAAACTAAACCATATGACTACAAGTATTGTGCAGGCACTCCTAGAATTCCAAAAGACTTGATGCCATAACAGCTTGCCTGGAGAGCCTGTTCAAGTAACCAGCTGCCCTCACACTGAGGAATCTTCTCTTAATATTCCATCTGAAGGCAGCTTCATTCAATTTTCTTGTTGCTGGTCACCAGAAAGAGGAGATCAACACCTCCCCCTCTGCTACTCTCTTTGAGAAAATTATGGACTGTTATAAAGTCCCCCTCTATTCTTCTCTTCTCCAAGCTGAAGAAACCAAGTGGCCTTAGCCTCTTAAGTCTTGCCATCAAGGCCATCCATCATTTTGGTTACTCTCTTCTGGACACACTTGTAGTTTGATATCCTTCTTATATTTAGATGACCAAAACTGCATGCAGCACTTGAGATGAGGGTGCACCAGTACAAGATGACTCAGGTTATCTTGCAAGGTTTAACTCTACTGCCCAAACAGAAGTGCTGCTGCTGTTTGGAAACTGTAATAAACATGTGACACTTTCATAGGTCTGTTAAACGTGGTATGAAACCTGCACGAGATCTGTGTGCTTCTGGAGAAACAGGCAGGATGTCTGAGTGCAGTGATGCGGTCACAGCATTGATCTCCTAAGCAGCACCCTTCCAAAAGACATTAAAAGGATATATGTCCTACTGTGTGTAATACAGCAAAAAGCCACCATCAGCAATTCCTGGTAAAATGAAATTATTCAGCTCTCCTAAACTGGTGAAAATTATGTTCTTGATTTTCAGGGGAAAAAAAAATGTTACCCATTCTATCTCTTCCAGCTTTCCTAGTACATGAGCTTGCTCATCCCAGATACTTCTTGAGCTTCTCTTAGATCATATAAGCTGTGCTGATATGCAGACAGGTTAGTTTTCAAAGCCAGAGTGCCATGCTAGTCATGGCTCAAATCCAAGGCAAACTGTGGTTTTGTTTGGAAAGGATGGTTTAAAATTGTTAAAGTGAGATCTCAGAAAATGGTGCGTTTGAGAAATGCTTTCAAGGTTTTTTTCACAGTGGCTGTTCATAAGTGAATAGAGGGTGTATTCCACTCACTAAAACTCACACAGTTTCTCAGAAAGGAATAGAGTTGGAATAAGAAATCAGAATTCTGCATTCTAACCAACTAAGGTTCACAAATAAGCAACATTAAATCTACCAACCCACAAACCATTGTGACTGTGGTGAATCTATGTAAGATGTGTAATTATTAAGGCCTAGGTTATTAAGCACATTTGGAAATTGGCTGAATTGCATGATTTGGTAAAAAATTACATGCTACATTTAATCAGCTCTCCTTTAAGGAACAAATGTCATTAAACACCACTTAATTAGCTGTTCCTACATCCCCACTGTGTGAAAAATTGTATCCTTGATGACTACAAAACATTTTTAAGGTCAAATGTGGTGAATAAGAATATCATTGAATACCCTCTGGTAATAGTTTACATAAAAGTGCAGCTCATTTGCATTAATTGAAAAGATTAGTTCTGTATCACAGTTAATCAGAATCTGATGTCTGTACTGTACAGATGGAGAAGACCTTCTATAGTTAAGCTTACATTTTCTTTTTTCTCTTAGTTGTTTATAAGTCTGTTAATGTGTCATGGTGGATAGATATGAAAATACCTTCTTGCTCCATTAATTTAAGATTCCTGCTTTCTACTACACTAGCATGCCGTGTTTAGAGAGAGGAGGAATGGACAGTAAAAAGATAGGAACTGACCGTTTAAAAAAGATCTCTTTTTTTTCCTATCTTTTTTTTTCTCTCTGTAATGAATATGATTTCTCCTTCTGTGTTTGCATGAGATCTGACATCCATCTCACTTTTTATTATTCACACACTGAAGCCTTTCCTGCCTATTTACCCCTTCCTTTCTTCTCCCTGCCACTATGTAAGATGCAGTGTTGTGTGCCTGAGACTCCATCCAGGTTATTTCATCAAGACCTCTGAGTGTTGCTGCTTAGAAAAGGTATGTCAGGAGCCAGATTTTTGGCAAGCTCCAGTGAAAAAGTCAAATAATCTGAATTGCTGGTCTCATCCTCTGGTGTACAAAACAAAAGTGAAAGGAAAAAAGGTGAGATAGGAGGCTTGGATTTTATTTTTAGATAGGAAGCTATGTCAGGCGTTGTGGCTTGTGACAAAGATTTAATCTACACTCTAAGCAAACTGTGGGAGGGATGTCAGCATGATTCCTGGCAAGAACTGCAGCATAGACTGTACTGGGCCTGAAAAGTCAGATTTCCTTAGCTAGTAAGAATGAGTTCAGTATTACCTGAAAAATATACTAATCCTAGGTTTCACTGTGACATTTGTTTTCACAAGATGCAGACACAATGAGACCATTTTTCTTCTGGATGTATTCCTAGAGACATAGCCACCAAGACAGTGAGCTTGCCAGGGATATTTAATGGAAGAGTTCTCCCTGATGGGAGGTGCTCAGTGGCTTTATTTCTCCCTTGAGCTAGGAGTGGATGAAAATGTGGGAAGAATGATTTTATTCCACCCTAATGCTTCCTGTATTTTTAGGACTTTCCTAAACTTTGGTATAAAGATAAACAAACAAACGCAAACCCCTCAAAACCTACAGTCTAACTTAGGCTTTGCAGTACTCTTGGATTTGGGGGCATTTGAGGATACATTAGTACGTAAGACTTTAGTAACATCTCTGTAGACTGAAGCAGGGGTTCTATCAGCCTGGCTCTACATGAGAGATGCTCATGACACAGCAGCTTTCCTCTCAGGGCTCTGCTTCTTCCCTTTTTCTCTCTTGCTCTACCCAATGAAGGAAACAATGGTTGTTTTGCTTCTGTTTAATTGACTGAAAACATGTTTGTTCTTGAACAAATATATATGAGGGAATCATGTAGACAAACTGTTTCTTATTTTCATGGTTATTCTTGTCTTTTCTTTAAAATTGTGTCAACAAAGTGATTATCTGAGAGAAAGTATCGAGTATTTTGTTGTGGCATACAAGTGATATATGCTCCTCGTGGGGTCATTGAAAGACAGTTTTGTGGCACAGTTTCTTTTTTCCTGTTACAGCTTTTTATAATTTCTTCAGATTCTGAGCAAAAGTATAAAATACAGATAAAATAATCAGAATACTCAATTTTAAAGCCTCTTCAAACCCTGCAGCGGACTTCCTGGAGAAGTGGTTGGTGTCATAAAACTATGAGTGTTTAAAAGGCGTTTGGACAATGTCCTTAGTACATGTTTTTACTTGGTCATAGTGACCTGTATTTGTCAGGTAGTTGAACCTGATGATCTTTACAGTACTTTTCTATATTCTCTTCTCTTCTCTTCTCTTCTCTTCTCTTCTCTTCTCTTCTCTTCTCTTCTCTTCTCTTCTCTTCATGTTGATCTAATTGCAACTTCTGGAAAAAGAACAATAAAAAAAAACAGCTATCAAAAATATTTTCTTTGTAAATTCAGAAGGCAAAATAAAGCAAAGAAACAAAGTTCTCAATAAAGTTCATGCTTTTAAAAATTAAGTAACCCCTCCAAAGGAAACAACTTCCTTTTTCAGTTACTTTTCTATTTTTTTCATTGTTGAAAAACTATTTTACAAATATATGCACAAGGTTTGATTTCAAAGGCAGAACAAGGTTTAATGCCCATAGTTCTGTTGAGAGCTAAAAAGTAATGTTTTCTTTAGGTCTAGAAGTAATGCTTTATGCTTACAGTGAAAAGAATAAATGTGTTCTTGAAGTGGACATGTAGGGGTTGAAGGGTGGGAGAGGAAATATGTGAGGACATAATTTAAATACAAATGTTACATTATCATAAATGTTATAAATATTTTTACTTTACGACAAGTGTGTATGACACAGTTTAACTAAACACAAAACATTAATAAGTAAATGAACAGAGGCTACACCCTCTTTTTTCTCTCCCTATAAAGCAGTGTCCCAGGCACATTTTTGGCAAGCAGGCAAGTTGATCCCAAATGTTCTTTAGTTTCTTACAGGTCTTACAGGTGTAACCCCTGAGCCCTTGTTATCTGCTGAGCTCTTCTGAAGTTAGCAAATTCCTTTAAGCACGTCTTTGGCTCTATTCCAGTAAAACTCCCCAAAGACTGTAATAGGAGTCCAGCTAATCTTTAAAAAAATAACTAAGAACAAACTCTGTGATGTTAAATTGTAACAGATTTTTCTTTCAGCAGCACGGTGTTTTCAAATTGTCCCCCTGATGATGAGCCTTTGAATGTCATAAAATAATTCTTATAGCTGAAATATTTTGAGGCTTAATAGTGAGATTATTTGTGGTATGTACTATTTCTTGACTTTCTGTTTTTCTTTCCCATTTCTTCTCTCTTTTCTACTGGCATCTCTTTTTCTTGCATTGAAAGCTTAGTTTGGATTCTGTGAGCAAATATAACCTTCATGAAGTAAGTTATGATTTTTCTGTGCTTGCATTTTTAGTTTTATAAAAATGTTTAAATTCAGAAATTGCCTCAATAAAACTCTGCTCCATTGTGCTCTGTGAACCCATTATTTTGTTGAACATTATCAAAATACCACAGAAGCATTTTTTCTTTGCAGAATATGAATAAAAATAGATAACATGGAACAATTGCTAATGATTTCATATAAGTACATAAGAATATTGGATCTTATCCATATAGCAGTGTTCATCTAATAAAAATCATTAAGGTTTTTCTAATCTTTCGGCAATTCACTCTCAAAATAAATTTGAGAGTGAAATCTATTTGTGATCAAAATAGAAAAATTTGACTTTAAAGCTTATAGCTTCATCTTCACTATTATCTTTTTGTATGAAATCTACAGACTTTACTTCACACTACATCAGATTATTTGATGATATGGTATTTATTTAAAATAAATGCTTCTTTGTGTTCAGTCTGAACCTTCATCATTGGGCTATCTTCAGTTTCCCAGCATTCTTATACTGTCAGCCTGCTGTTTATTAAGAGCACAGAAAAGGAACTGAGTACATTATGAACACAGATAAAAAGATTCTACATAGGTAAGTACAAATTCAGCAGTATCTTATCTGTGGCTCTCAGCAGAATTGTGAGTGCATATGCATCAAATATTTCCCATTCCGATGACCTTCCATCTCTCTTCATCATGATTAATGTATATTAGCATAACATGAGGGAAATTCTGCATTGGTATTGTTACTTTTGTTACATGACTTAAGTTCTGTTTGCTTTCTAGAGATCTCTCTATCTCCCAACAAAGGTTAACTTTATGCATTTATCTTTTTAGATATCATGATACAGAACATACAATTGATTTAGTTAGGTTTGGTTACTGAAAATTACAAGCATCCAATGTGTTTGAAATTAAGTAATAGGTGTTCAGTGATCATTTAAGTTATTCTCTCCAGTCTGATAGGACTGTGTCTGGCAAAGTGCATAGAGGAACAAACAATATATTATATATATTAAGCTCCATATATATAAGTAATTAAAGTGTGCATAGTGACTCATGTCTGGAAGAGGTATCTGGAAACCTTGAAATCTGTCTCTGGCTTCCCAAAGTAGAAATTTAAGAACAAATACAGCAGGAATATGTAATAATTATTATGACTACTTGGGAGCATGAACTGTATGTTCTGATATATGATTTCATTTGGTTACACAAGCAATTCAAGAACAAAGTTTCCAAGACATCATTATTTCTGATGCATGATTCACAATTGGGGCAAAACAAGACAATTTTATGAAATCTCTTCCCCAGTGAAATCCTAATCCCCTCCATCCAGTAATGTGCAATACCATGAACATGAATTTTTGAAGAAAAAACCAAACACATTCATATTAACCTACTGTGTGACTGGATTCATTGCTTCAGTCAGGTGGTCTGCTGGTGAACGAGGTGGCTATCATGTCTAATAATTAACTAATAATGCTCTTGATTAGAGTCTCTTCCAGAGCAAAGCTGTTTCTTGGCAGAGCCTGCACATTTGTAAGCATGTACCAGAACAAGGCATCTTTTATCTAGTTTTGACTTTAAGACTACTGGAAGCCCTTTACTTTGATTGATGCTAATGACCTACCCTGTGAACAATAGCACTGAACAGGACTTTAAAACCTCAGAAACTAATGTTTTGTCACATCACTCCAGGACATAATGTTTTGAGAAAAACAAACCAAACCCAAAAGAAAACAAAGCCAAGTCCCTCTCTCCTCAAAACAAAGAAATGTGACTTTCTATGATGTTGTTTTGGTAGCCTAGCAAGTATCAGGAAAACTTGTGTAACTAATTTGTCTTGTGATACTCAAATTGATCCTTCTTTATAATGTAGTTCCTGTGCTATTTTGGGGAATGGTCATCGCATACTCATTCTGTAAAAGATCTTTTTTACAGTGGCAAGCAGCTGATTTATTTTCCTTTTATTTTAAGGGCTGCAGTAGACTCAAAGTCTGATTTATTTTGTCTGTATTAATATGGGCAACATCACTTGGTCTAATGATTTAGTATTCATGTCTGGATATAAATTACTTTCTTTTCTCTAGATAATAACAGATTATTTTTCACCCCTGCTATATGTGAATTATGAAAGATAGTTATTTCTTTAATCTCCAGCATATCTTGCTATGAAGGGGTTTATGCATTTAATTCTCGTGGTTCAGGGAAGAAGTGATCTTTTAAGACAAACTCGGATGAATGTGTAGCTGCTGTTAGAAATCTTTTTCCTTTTTAGACACACTTTAAAAGAAATAGAAAACTGACACAAAGACATAACATTTCTTTTGTCTTACTTCCTTAAAAGTTAAATTCAAGTGGATGCACAACATTATTTGGAAGCCATGGAAAATACCAGTGTATTTGCTTAGCCAGATTATTTAATCTGCTATGTTCTGTATCCAGCCCTTCAGCAAGCAGATGAATCTCCCCTCCCCTGAGCTGTCTGGTGAGCTAGCCTTGTCAACGGGCTCTGAATTAGATTTCAGAAAGATGAGAGTTCAACTCTACGTTGAACTATGTGAAAACTCTGTAGCTTTGAATACTTCTTCTAGTCTCTATGGCCAGTTCTTATATGTAGAAATTAGGATAACAACTCTACCCTGTCATGTGGAGAACTTTTCTTCTGTGCCTTAAGATGAGAAGAATTGCACTGAGTAATCCAGCTGACTTGATCTCATTTGATTGTTAAGAAAACCACAAATGACTTGAGTATAGATATCTCTGCTGTAGGCAAGTATGTTTAATCAGGTGAATTTTATCCACAGTTAAGGTCTGGACAGCTGGCTGGATGCTGTCAACCAGTTCAATATATTACTTTTAGAAACAGATTTTCTTCAACAACAGCTAATGAAATCTGCTCCTTCTGCTTTCATTCTCTTTAGGCAGAAAGAAGTGCTTTGGCTTACCTGAGAATTTTCATGTATGGAGTCACGTAGCATATGCAACCTATCCACTGCAGTGTAGCATGTGCTATTGCTTACAGATATATTTACCACATCAATATATGCTTGATCAAGTATCTTCCTCCATGTTACTGCCACTTTTGGTGACCAAGATGACATCATTCACATATTTTAAAAGTAAAATAGGGTATCAGGGTTCTTTGCTTTCTCTTTAAAATAGAATTTTTTCCCTTGAGCACCATGTTGTAGCTAATCTTAATATGGCCTACTGGTTCTTGAATTGAAAAAAGGTCATTATGAAGTGCAAATGCTGTTGGAAACATACTGCTATATTAAACTTCCAGATGTCGGCTTTGGCAGAGGAAGCCATCAACAATTCATGACATTGTAAAAACATTTTTTCCTGCCGATCCATTTACGATGAAGTATTATGTTGCCCTCTTGACAGGTAATGTAATATTATGTTAAGTATAAATAAATCAAAAATACAGATGTACTTGCTTGAATTATGATGGCCACTAATGGCATTTTAGAAAGAAAAAGCAAATTCAAAGTCTGAATAATGTCTTTGGTTACTGCTGCCCAGTGTTTCTGAGATGCTCTGAAGTGTGTGATAGTAGTGTAGAGCTTCAAGGGAAAAAATACTTGTGCTTGTGTTAATCCAGCTGGAGACACCTTCCCACAAATTGATTTTTCCATTTTCAAGACACCTGTATGTGCTCTGGTATGATAAGACCACTGATCCTCCTCTGACAGTAGAATTTAGTGCTCAGGGTGGGAGGGGAATGGACCAGCCAGATTCTCTGATTCTGATAGTACAGCAACCCACCAACCCAGATTCAGCTTGGTGCCCTAGCATGATAATTTATCCTAGGCAAATGTTAGTGGTGATGCTGCTCAAATCTTATCTGTCACAATTTGTTTCAAATTGATTTTTCTCTGCCAGTGGAAAGGAGAGTATATGCTAGATAAACAGATCTATCTTTCAACAAATGTAACCTTCTAAGAGGAACTTGTTAACAGATAACCAGTATTTTTCTGATGCTGTTTGCTTTTAGATGGATACTCATAATGAGAATGGAGAGATCTTTTTCAGGGCTAATCTGTTCCATGAGAAATGAAAAAGTGTAGTTAAAAGATGATGAATATTTCTTGGGAACAGGCTAAAACTGATTTTGAGCTGTAATACTTAAACTTGGTGATTCATGACAGTAGAATACTTAAACTGCATAAAATGTACTCATCTTTTGAACTTGTTTTGCTAGCATCTCAAGTGATGGATTTGAACATCTTCATAATCCACTAGTTTATAATAATCTCTTATCTGTTTTGGAAGTAATATTACCTCATTGACTTATTTATTATTATGTTTAATGTATTAAAAAGAGGTCTTCTGTTGACCTTAAGCTCTGAAAAAGTAATATATGAGAGTGAGAAAGCAATAGCTGGAATTAATTATAGATGTAGACATGATGGAGGACTCTCTGCCAGTGTGTATTGGCATAGTCCCATTGAAGTCAATAGAGTAAGACCAATTTACATCAGCAGAGGTGTTGATTTAACAGGCTTTGGAAGAAGATGTGCTGGGTTTTTCTCAAACGTGGAGAGACAGAACAGTGAAATCAGCAGACTGCTTGTTATTGTATTTGTATGCATGCTATTAACCTTCACACCTGTTTATGTAAGCACTGCAAAAAAAACTTCACACCTGTTTGTGTAAGCACTGAAAAAGTAATTATTTTTTTTAAAAAAAACATATGCAGGGAAGGTGCAAAATTGCAAGGATATCAACTGAGGGATTTTGAATGAATACAAAGTTTATTGGTAACTGTCCCATGATATCTCATGGAATGGTAAATTTCTTCTTTTTGAACATCAAAAAAGTACATCAAAGTGTACCTCCTGATGCTATGGAAACTGATTAAACCTTTTCAACAGTTATCCTGTAATAAGATTTGAAAAAATATCTATGCATAAATGAGAATATTTTGAATCATGACAACCTTTCAAAACTTACATGGAGCGAGCAAATAGTAGGTCTAGTTCTTACCTCCCTTTCATTTTACGTGGATGTACTTCCAGTGACTTCATTGGCAATGTGCCGGATTTACAACATGTAAGGGTAATTTAAAACAGTCATTGTGAGGGCAAAGTGACAGAGAGATTCTTTCTGATAAACTGCAGGAGAGCAGTAGAGAGTAATCGGATAATGTCTTTCAAATATTAGTAGAAAAATAAGGCTGATTTTGGTTCCACTCTGTCAGTCTGAGTGCCTTTTTCCTGACACTTTACAATCTGACTGCAAGGAAGCCTATTTAGCATAGACTTTTTGGTGAAGACTATTTTTATAATGAAATGATTCATGCCTCCTGTTTCATATAAAGTGTTATTTTGTGCTAAGCAAAGGGCTCAGAGTGGCAGTCTGGGTGCCAAAACTACCTATAGGAAACAGAGGCCTCCTATCTAGCAGTAGAAGAACTTGTCTTACAGCCAGACTCTAGACTCTATTACTGGAAAGAAAAACTTTGAAAAACAATGTGCATTAAAAAATCTTTGAAAATTAGTTGTTCCTACTCATTTTATTCAACTTTTCCTTCAAGCATGAATAACACTGGCATGAACTCCAAAGACTTAATTTACTATTAGAGTAATATTTTTACTCACTTTTCTCTCTTTCCTCCTATAGCCGTGTGAACATGGAACTGGAGATGATTCCTGGAATCCTCTGGTATTCCAGGCAATTGCATAAAACCACATTAGCTATTGCAGAAGTGTGGGTTCAATTGGATATAGCTATGCTGAGGGTGAGGATTTTGCTATGTCTGTTAAGGGACTAGGAGGGACAGAGAGAGTAAGAGAATGATAATGTAGAGCACGCATGGGGAGAACGGGGAGAACATAGAGAAGGAATGACAGAAAAGTGAGGTCTCTGCATCTGAGAGCAACAGCCCCTGCTGTCTCATTCCTCTGGTGGACAATGTAAAGTTGATCTTTCATCCAAATAATTTCTTTTTAGTATGTAAAGATTAATATTGCTCTTGGTTATCAAGTTCTCTATCAGGCAGAAATCATTAGCGCTTAGCTGTGCAATCATTAGGGGAATTTGCCCCTTTAAATTCTTTGAGTCTTCACCTAAGCATAGCCAAAGAAATAAGTATGATCCCACAAACATAAGATGCTGAATTTTAGTAGACAAAACTTAGACTCTGAAATAATTGTCATGAATAATAAAACACAAAAATGGACTGGATACAGAGTGAGTGAAAAAGGGTATGTTCTGTATGAATACATATAGATATCCATTAAAAAGATACTTCATTAATCTTGATAAAGCCAATTGAGATTCCCAGATTTCAGCTAGATGCAGACATGACCTTGTTAGTTTACATTCATAAGGGTTACCATGTGTACAGTCTTTCTGTCATTTTGCATTACTCTGATGTACCATAGCAATGCATTACCAAAATACCATGTCTCTGATCATGTATTGCTATGTTACTCTGTTATTGACTTTGCTTGATGACACATTCAAGTAATATATATTTAGACAGGTGAACTGCACTAGCAGTGACCTCTCTGCCTGTCACATGTAAGGGAGTATAGAGAAGAAAACATGTAGTTGCAGGGCTAGAGTCTGAGCATGTGGCCGGCTTTCTGGGACAGAAAGCTCACTTACCAGTAAATACATAGGAAACCACTTAAAGGGCAAATTAAATGGGTCTGCCGTTGGGCTTCAGAAAGCACGTGGTGCAGTAGACTTAGCAAAGTCAACAGCAAGCATCATGAGAAAATTCATAGCACATTAAAGTTATGTGAGCAATATTCCATGGGGATACAAAACATTGGATTCTCTTAAGACCAGGATAATGCATTCAAGCGACAGCCCAGTAGAATCAACCTTACATGTGACTCAGATAAAAAGAGTTTGGAGTTGCAAACCCATTTCTCTGGTGTGTTTGTCTTCATCGAACTGTTCTGAAGTACAGTATTTCAGGGCAATTAGAAAGTTGTGCTCAGGAACAAAGAGACTCCCGCCTGCTGAGTTTCTGAGAGTTAGGGATGAAACAGTGGGAGAAACTTACTGATCTTAGAGTCAGGAAGTTTCTGCAGAAGAATGTGCACAGGAGATGCTACAGCAACACATGCTGAGATTCTCCACTCCTCCTTGATTGAAAGTAAGCAAAACAAAATTCAGGGAGAGGAGGCAAGCTATTCAATTCAATTCAGTTCAAAGCCATATCCTTTTTTTTTTTTTTTTTTTTTTTTAAATCGCACAAAGAGTAATGTCTTTCATTGAAAACTGGATAGCTCATCATTGTAATTCATTGCTACAGGAAGGTGTTGTGTCAATACCACTGGGTAGCTTTGTAGATTTAGGAATAGAGTTGGAGCAAGCCATAAATACAAATAACAATGGTGTTACAACAGCAGGACTACAACTATGAGAGCTATTCAATCCTATTTTTAAGGTATAGTGTGATCCATTGAGGTTAGACAACATTGTCCTGTAATGTATCACACCATACAGATTCAGTATAATAAATTTGCACTCTCTTCTGAAGCAGCTGCAATGACAACTGTTAGGGATGGGGACTTGTTCCAGCTAGTCCATTGATCTGTTCCTAAGTGACAACTTCTATGTGAGTACAAATAATTCTAGGAAGCTGCAAAAGCTGCCTAAAGTGCAAATTGAGCAGTGCTAAGCTTAGAGAACCAGGCTTTTTTTTTTTATCTGTCTTCTCTGCACATGTAATAAACCGAAGTAACATGGCTGATAAATAATAAATGTCTAATACTTAGTTCTTATCACCTCTTATCAGGGCAGCTCTGAACACACTGAAAGCGAATATATAAATTAATTCATGTAGTATGCCATTGGGACAGATCTACTTGACTGTATACATTTCACAGCTTGCTCAGTTATTTTGTGTTTTTTTAATTAGCGTAGTCCAAAGTGTCCACAGTCATGGAGCAGGTCACCTGCAGTTCTAGATGCCCAGTAAGCTCCGTTGTTCCTGCAAGTTGAGTGTACAATCAGTACAGGGAAAATGACAAGAATTGTGCACAGACAGGTGGGAAGCAAAATAAGCAATAGAGAGATGGGAAGTGATTGCTACACTTAAATTGACCAACTAATTGCAAGGTTTCTATAGGCATGCAAAGCTTCCAGCTACTGTTTTCATTAGCACCTAACAGCATAGTTCTGGATTAGAAAGTCAGAGTATTTTTATTTCCATTGAAAATTATTATGTCTTTTCCCCCACAAAATGTTGAAATAAGGGAATGATTTTTGCTCAAAAGGAAGTTGTGGAAACTTCTGGAGAAGACAGCTCATTCCTTGCACTTTTACTTCCCATAGAATCATAGAATAGCAGGGGTTGGAAGGGACCTTTAGAGATCATCTAGTCCAATCCCCCAGCAGAAGCAGGTGCACCTAGATTAGGTCTCATAGGAATGTGTCCAGACTAGTCTTGAAGACTTCCAGAGAAGGAGACTCCACAACCTTCCTGGTCAGCCTCTGCCAGGGCTCCCTCACCTCAACAGTGAAATAGTTTTTTTCTTATTTTTAAATGGAACTTTTTGTGTTCCAACTTCATCCTATTACCCCTTGTCTTATCACTAGATACAACAGAAAAAAAAGGGATGCCCCAACCTCCTGACATCCACCATTTAGATATATGTAAATATTAATAAGATTCCCCCTCAGTCTCCTGCAGGCTAAACAGCCCCAGTTTCCACAGCCTTTCCTCGAATGAAAGATGTTCCAGTCCCCTGATCAACTTGGTGGCCCTGCGCTGGCCTCTCTCCAGAAGTTCTTTGTCTCTCTTGAGCTGAGGAGCCCAGAAGAAGTCAATAGGCTATAAATGCAGTATATCTTCCATAAATGAAGTATATCTGCCATTATGTATCACAGCAAGGAAACTCTTACTGTACAACATTCCATCTTAAAAAACACAAACAAGTAAAAAATTGGGGCTGCAGGAGATTTGACCTATCAAGTGATCTCTTCAGCTGATTCTAATGCGTCCATGGGAACAACACCACAAAGACCTAAGTTTCTGTTGCGAATATTTCTCTCCAACTGAAATATCCCAAATCTTTTTTCAAGTATTTTTTTTAGTTTGTCTTGAAAAGATGACTTTCCATCATGCCCATGTTGATGAGTTATTTGTGAATCTCACTCTTCTACTTGTTTTGAAAGATTGTAGATGATTGTAAAGGAACATAGGATACTAAGCATTTGAAAAACTAACCCCAGCTATTTTGCTGTAGGTCTGACACTTGCTGTGACTTTGAGAGGTGAACGAAAAGAGGCAGTTCATTGCTTATGTTTCATAAAGCTGGAACAGTGCAAACTCCACAACAGGACACATTTGGAAAGACAAAGAGTGGGGAACATTTAATGATAAATCTTTACTTAGTATTACAACTTGTCATATTCTATATCATATAGAAAATGCTAATGAGAAGTTGAGTGAGTTCAGTGAAGCAAGTTATAAAGATTCCTTTACAGTATTTGCTATTTCTATGGCTTGTAAAAAGAGAGAAGCTAGACAGATTTGCAATGTTAATGCCCCTGTCTCCAGCTCCATTCCCCCATTTCAGTTTCAGAAACAGCCTGCAATCTTGTAGATGTATTTGAATGTTTTCTTTCTTCTGCTGGAATTCGTTAATTCTTTCCTTTGTAGCGGGCTTATAGGATATTTTTCCCATTTTTCACATGAGGTAGTTTCTGTTATGGCCATAAAGCTAGAATTAGTTTTGCTAGTGAATTATTTGCAAAATACAAATGGAAATATAAACACCAATGACTGTGACCTAAAAGCCACTTCAATAGCCCAGTAACCAAGAAAATGCATAACCATGGGCTAATCCATTTTCAGGGAAGAATTTAAGGGAATGCATAACTTTTCTTATCAGTCTAAATGGTTTTTTTACTGAATCAGATAAAGGTCACCCAGAGATGATTAAGCTTTTATTTATGTAGTATAAAATTAGGCAGCTTATGCTTAGGTCAAACTCTCACAGCGTAGTGTTCAGTAACTCTTAATTCTTCAAAATATATAGTGGATGTAATTAAGGATGTAAGTGAAATCTACTCAGTTTCTTCATCCACGTGCATATGAATGGATATGTAATGTAATTAAATCTGAAATAAAATTGTATTTATATCAAAGGAGTAAATCCATTATTATGATAATGAATCTCAGCTGTCTATTGCATCTATATTTGCTATCTTATAAAACGTAGTATTACAGAATATCTTTTCCTACTGCAGTTAGAGTGGTATTTGCCTTCCATATTATTAACATATTGAACAATTTGTGCACACAAAAGCACCTGTAACATTTAAGATTCTCTGGGGTACTCTTCATCTCCCTATCCAAAAGATCAAAGGTCTTCCCTCAGTCCTGGAGGTTACCTACCAAACCCTTGTGCTTCTCTTGTACACCAAAAGATATTTGACATGGTGCTAGATGTCAATAGGCTTAAAGGTCAATAAAATAGGCATACAGCCCAAAAAAAAATCTCTGAAGTCAGAGATGTAAGTCAGCTCTTTTCAAAGGAGACTGATTTATCTCACCCTGGGGGCCCATTTTAGGGTACTATGAATTGCCTTCTGGAAGCTTTTGTCTTTGAATCCAGAAGGATTTGTGAGATAGATATTTGTGTCTGATTATCATGTCCAAGTAAATTTGATGGCAAAAGACTATGATCAAAATGCTGCCCCTCTTCCTAACTCTTCACCTGAACAGTTACTTGGGAAGGGGATCCACCAGAGAAAGGATTCTTTGTGGACAGTTGTTGGAGAAAAGCATAGATTAATAGCATAGACTAATGGACATGTCCAAAGAATATTTTTGCATGCATTGCATTATTTCTTTTGTCTTTTTCTTTTTTTTTTTAACAAAAAAACCCAATTATGTTATAAAGGAGAGAAGACTTGTAAACATACAACAGTGCAGAAGTCTGAGCCAATGAACTCTGTCAAATGCATCCAGGAGAAAGTGAACAGCTACCATGGACCTAACAGATTGTTTCCAGTAAAGAGGGCAAAAATTAGAGAAAAAAAAAAAGAAAAAAAGAAACAAATTAAAACTTGTCTTCCTAGAAAATAAGGCATAGAACTAGAACAAGTTTGTTATATGATGTTTTCTGTGTTATGAGAGAGAGAAGAATTTGATCTTTTTTCAAGGTATGCCTTGACAGCTGGGATATGAGTAGATGCTAGAGATCTTTTGTGCTTACTTTCTGATACTGTGCAAAAATACTGTGCAGAGCTCTTAAGTTATCTATTAGAGAGGGGAGCAGCTAGAGGAAAGTACTGGTTCCAGACTCCAGTTTATGGTGAGACAGCAAAGCAAAGCACAGCTGGTGCAGTCAAATATCAAAAGACCAGTTCACTCTCAGTTCATCTCTTGTGATCAGCAAGACTTTAACCTCTAACATAATGCATGAATACTACTGAGGGAAAGAGCTGGTTGATGTAACAGATTACTACAACATTCTTTTAAGAGTTATATAAACAAGCTGTCAGCTTACTAACTTTTCCTCTTTTTAACTACCTCCTCCCCACACCTCCCCGATGTTTATTGACCATCTGACTCATATTTGGTGAAAAGAGGAAAAAAGTTCCTTTGGGCATTGGAAGTTTTAGCATGATAATACCAGGAGCCTGTTTGATTGAGATTTTGGCTTTAAGACACACTCTCTGTTTGGTAGTGGCATAGACAGACCTCGTACTTTTGTGCTGATATATTTTTTGTAAACATATGCTCTGAAAATAGGAAACTAAGCAAGCAAGAGGAATGGTACCAGCCACATTGTCTGTCAAAATGTATATGAGTATATATTTATACACACAATCTCTGGTGCACTATTTCCTCATCTAATCTCTCCTCAGAATTCTATCTTCTTCATTTAGGTCCTTTTTGGAGCTTTAATAGCTCAACTATTATCTTTTCAGATGTGGCCCATTAATTCTGTACGAAATCATGCACAGTCAGCTCTCCTGTGCTAATGACCAGAGAATAAAGACTAATGCCCACTGAGAGGGATATGTATTGTTTTAGCTGCTTCCTGATTTATTGAAATTTCTCTGTACATTTCTGCATTTTCATTTTTTAGTAGAATCTCAGAAAAGAAACCTTTTCAGAAGCCATTTGAGATAACGGTCCATTTGAGATAACTGGTCAGTATGTAAACATGGATGTTCTGGAAAATGAGAGAGGAGAGATCATGGAAAAGAAACAACCCTCCGAAACTTTGTCTTCTGCATTTATAATATCAGAACAAGGAACACCTAAAGAAATTGTAAGTAAAATAATTAAAAACTAGAAAAAAAGTGAAATTCTTTATCTCATACTATGTTTTAATTACATAGCTTACGAGGACTGGCTGCTGTGGGTTGTGGAAGAACATTAATTAACAAAACCAAACCAAACCAAACAAAGACAGCTATTTATCTAATGCTACCATAAGCTACTGCTTACCAGAAGTTAATAACTTTTCCTTATCATTGTACTCACTACTAAACATCAGCTAACATTCACTGACAGACTAGGTAGACCCTTAGTCCCATCCAGTTATAGTCTTGTGATGCTGTATATTTAGCAGGTAAAAGAAATCATCTACTTGGTACTGAACATGAAATAAAACTGATCAATGGACAAGCAAGAACAAGACACGATAAATCTAAAAGATTTATAAAACAGTTATACTGAAAAATTAATTTAATAAGAACCCATTGAAAAAAATTATGAAATGATGACAAATTCTTCCTCAGTTTTCAATGTCATTAGGGGTGGAGTTTCTGTGATTCTGTTTCAAATTCTGTTCCTTAAGCAACATGGAAACACTATTTTTCTTTTTCATCCTTACATTTCTGAATAGTGTTACTATGCATTTTTAAAAGATTCTTAGATTTTACAAACAGACCATGCTACAGGCCATCTGAGAAGGAAAAAAATATTCTGCCTTGCATATAGCTTGCAAAATGTTTCAAAATCCTTGAGGTATATTAATGAATGCAGAGGATGGAATAATTTATCGATATGTCACCTTTCAGAGATTCTGACCTATATTTATAAATAAATGTCATACATGACAATGGCAGAAAAGAAGGTAAAAGTCAGACAACACATAAGGTACAAGAAAAAAAGGGAGGACTTACTATTTTTCCTACATAAAAAAATGTTTAGAGTTCCTCATGCTGGCAAAGTTTTGCTTTGTCAAAACCATGAAATTTCTAGACCACTGGAGGAAACGACAAAAAAAGTCTTGTTGCCTTTGTGAGAGACATACCAGGTTATTTTCCCTTTGAAAAATAGAGATTCAGCTCTTATATTGTTTCCTTTTTTCATTTTGGCCATCATAGTAATTTTCAGTTCAAACACACAGCACATCTGTACAGCCTATCAGTGAAACTTTTAAAAAGCATAGCTACAGTGCATTTTACTGTCAACTTCACTAACTTCAAAACTTTTCTCAGCATACATTATTTTCAGGTTGTCCTGAATTTAAGAGGATTTCTGTTCATCCTTTCCACATCCTTGGACCACTGTTTTATATGCAGCTGTCAAAACATGTGTTAAGAGCTAAGCTTTCTGTATGATACAGTTTCTGATGGACCAGCTTTTAACCAAAATAATCGACTGAAGGTAAAATTTATTTGGGTATATGTAAAATACACTTCAGAATTGTGGGGTTTTGGTGTGTGTATGTGGGTTTTTTTTGTACTAATTAAATCTGCAAATCCATCTAATGCTTATTCTTTTTCAGAAAAATAAATAAATTAGCCAGCAAGATCTTTTCTTCAGGGAATAATAGAATCATAGAATCACAGAATGGTAGGGGTTGGAAGGGACCTTCAGAGATCATCTAGTCCAACCCCCCTGCAGAACCAGGTTCATCTAGATCAAGTCACATAGGAACATGTCCAGAAGGGTCTTGAAGACCTCCAAGGAAGGAGACTCCACAATCCCTCTGGGCAGCCTCTTCCAGTGTTCCATCACCCTCACAGTAAAATAGTTTTCTCTTATATTTAAGTGGAACTCTTTGTGTTCCAGCTTCATCCCATTACCCCTTGTCCTGTTGCTAACTACCATAGAAAAAAAAAGAGATGTCCCAACCTCCTGACACCCACCATTTAGATATTTGTAAAGGTTAATAAAATCCCCCCTCAGTCTCCTCTTCTCCAGGCTTAAACAGGCCCAGTTCCCACAGCCTTTCCTCGTATGAAAGATGTTCCAGTCCCTTGATCATCTTGGTGGCCCTGTGCTGGACTCTCTCCAGCAGTTCTCTGTCCCTCTTGAGCTGGGGAGCCCAGAACTGGACACAGGACTCCAGATGAGGCCTCACCAGGGCAGAGTAGAGGAGGAGCAGAACCTCCTTGACCTGCTGGCCACACTCTTCTTGATGCATCCCAGGATACCATTGGCTTTCTTGGCCACGAGGGCACATTACTGGCTCATATTTAGTTTATTATTAATCAGGATTCTCTGCAGAGCTGCTTTTCAGTAGTTCAACCCCCAACCTGTATTGGTGCATGGGGTTGTTCCTTCCGAGATGCAGGACTCTGCACTCACCCTTTTTGAACCTCATGAGGTTCCTCTGTGCCAAACTCTGAAGCCCATCGAGATCCCAGCACAGCCTTCTGGTAAATCAGCCAGTCTTCCCAGTTTGGTGTCATCAGCGAACTTCCTGAGGTCATTGATGAAGAAGGATAATAAAGGAATCCTATTTACAATTCAGGCCAGCTAAATGTGAGATAGAGCCTGTCCTCCCCAAAGTTACCTCTTCCTTCTTTCACCAATGTAGCCATCTCTGAGTTGCCAAAGGAGGAAGTAGAACTGAACTGAACTTGTTATGGACTGAAGGCTAGAAATAGCCATTGAATCTTGCTCCACATTTTCCCAGCTGCAATTACTGAAATTATGATAGAATAAGACAAGAAACAGCTCTCACCTGCATCAGTCCAGACACAAATGTCTTCACTTCAAAGACGAGTTTGGGTCCTAATATATTAGCAGATGCTCAAAGTAACAGGAAAACAGAAGAAATTTAAGCAGAGTATTTTGATTCTGTAAGGCTAAATCTTACTATATTTTCTCCACTTTTTATATTGCTGGTCCGTACATTTTTTACATTGAACTTTGACCAGAATCCACACAACTCCCACAGCTGGCAGCTGAATCTAGTGTAAAATCTTTATCTTTGTAAATATCTCTAAGCCTCAGGGTCATTCTTAGTCTTTTTCTCTTTAATATCTCCATTAGATTTCAAGGAGGTAAGTGGGTTAAGTATACCTTGATGAAACTGAGAATCAGAACAATTCCTTTCATGTAACAAATTGTCTAAGTTATAAAAATGGCACAACAGATAATTATTTATCAAAAGGATAATTAGGTCCAGGAAGAACACGCTATGTCATCTGAATGGTAAAGCAGATAATGTTGCTTTAACCATTATAATTTATAAAGAAATTGGCTTTGTGAACATTTCACAACGTATCTTTGTGCAGTTTCAAGGTTGTTAAGTGGGTCTCTGAACTGTAGGTTGAGAGGAGCACAAGCTACCTGTATCCATGTTTAACTGGAATCAAACATAAGGAGCATTCATAAATCACTACTTAAGAAACTATTATGTATTCATGGGGATTATTTCACTGGTACTTCTATGACACGTGTGCTCTGTGGACATACGGATATTTAGTAGCTAAAAAGTAGATCTGCTTTCTGAAGCCCTTTCTTGAAATGGGTAGTCTGAGTTTATTAGAATATTTAGTTTGATTTGAACCTTCTCCGTTTTGGTTTTTTTTTTCAGTATCACAATAAGGGCAAAGTTCACTTGAGAATGTTGCTTAGTTTAAAGATGTCGAGAAAAAATTGCATGCACAAGATCTTTGGATACAAGAGATTTCAATCTTGAAACTGGACAAGTAACATGATAAAGAGAAATTCAATAACATGGTTTGCTCCTTAAGGAAGATTGAAAGTCTGTGATATGAATTTTGACATGCTTATTTATACCCCAAGGAAGCTTGCTCTTTGAAAACTATTCCAAAAGAATAGATTGGACTAGATTATCTCTAAAGGTCCCCTTCAACCCTACCATCCTATGTTTCTATGAAAACAATAAGATATTTGGACACAACAGCATTAAAATTTGTGGAGAAACTGGAAAGTGAAGACTTGGAGACAGCAAGAACCAACTGTAGAATCAGAATCTCAAGTCAGAAGTGACCCAGTAGAATTGCTGAGTGCAACCCCTGCTCCTCACAGGACTGCTTGAAACTAAATCTTACGACTGAGTGTAATCCACAAAGTATTTCTTTCGCTCTTGTCATAGATTTGTGTGGAGCTGTTTCTCGTAAGGGGGAAGGGGCTGTAAAGATGGTTTCTGAAAGAAGTTTATTGAATCCTTCCTCAGCTCTGAGTCAGATCCACCTTTGGGGCTCAGCCAATTGTGCACCTCCACAATGACTTTTTAAGAAGAAGCTGGGTGAGGAGATTTGTTGTTCTTTTAGGGAGGAGGTGGAATGAATGGGATGAGAGAGAAGCAACTATGTGGACCTCAAGGTCAATGAGGGAAGAGAGAAGGAGATGTGCTGGAGCAGAGATCCTCTACATCCCATAGTGAAGCAGCATCCATTCTCCTGCAACCCGTGGACAGGAGTGATGAAGCTGTGATCTGCTGGAAGCTTGTGAAGAACTCCATCCTGGGGGTTGGGACTGTGCCCAGAGGAAACTATGACTCTATAGGAGGGCAATTTTGCAGCAGAAGGTGCCTGGAGTTGTGCTGCCATGGAGGAATCCCACAGAGAGGAGTTTGTGAGGAGCTGCAGCCCTCAGGAAGGACTCATTCTGGAGAGGTTCGTTAAAGGCTGTATCCTGTGAGATGGATTCTGTGTTGGAGCAGGCAAAGAATGTGAGGAGTCCTCCTCCTCTAAAGAGGAAAAAGCAGCAGAGACCATCTGGGAGGGACTGACCACATTCCCCATTCCTTGTCACCTGTACATCTGGCAGCAGGAAGCTGAGCCCAGAAAGAAAGGAGAAGGTGAGTGAAGGAGATCTTAAAGTGGTGGTTGAATTTTTCTCATCATCCTTCTATGTGTTTTTTACTTTCTGTCTATTATATTTGTAGTTGGTAGTAGATTAAACTGTTCTTATTTCCTTGCCTAAATCAATTAGTTGAGTCTGTTTTGCCTGGGACCATTGGCAGTGAGCCCTCCTTGCCCTCTTGCAGGGGCCTCTGCCATCCTAAGGAAGGTGGGGAGATGTGAGGGCTTGTGAGCAAGAGGCTGTGTGATGCTTCTTTGCTGGCTGGTACTGAACCATAACACCTCTTGCATACAGTTTGGATCATGATCCTCTATTCAGGTAAAATGTGTTGTAGTAAGTGTTTGTATCCAAGCTGACAACTCCTGTGGATCTGTTCTGGGCCCTCTGGGAAATCCAGGGTGACTTTTTACATCTTCAGTCACAATCTTCAGGATTCATCTTCAAGGTTGTATGATTGCTGAGAAAAATGTGAATAGATGGGAGAAATGATGTGTATATTTCTGCATACCTTTCTGCCTTCAGGATGTTACAAGTACAGAGGCATACAGGAAGGGAGAGAGAATTATAAAAGGAGAATGAAACTAATCTAATTCGTTGGGGAAAGCAGCAGAAAAAAAATGAGATACATACACAGAAAAAGAATCAGTGAAGCAGATATGTAAGTTAAAGAAGCTAGGTTAAAGAAAGGCTCATTTTTGCAAACTAAGAAGAGAAAGCAAATGTGATTATCCAAAAGATGAAAAGTGGAAAAAGCATGCTGTGAGTTTGGAAGGCAAAAAAAAAAGGTTAGATAAAGACCCACCTGCAGAGGCAACCACACATGCATCACCAGGGGGGACGTGTTACCTGTAGAAAGAGATTAAAAGCACCTTGAAGGTATGAGAGAAAAACTCTCTCCCTTTCTCTATCACAGAAAAATTGGGAAAAAAGACCTGAAGAATGTTAATAAGATGATGATGACTGAAAATAAGTTTATATCATTTGACAGTAATATCAGTAAAGTGTCTATGAAAGTGTCTATGAAAGGGACTGAGAATACATGTACTGCCCTGTAAACTGCCTGCTTCATGCTACTCATTGTCCCGGATGGTGTATTTTTATCTAATTCCAGAGCTGATTGTGATGAGTACACTTTTGTATTTCTAACATATGTTATACTACTAAGAAATAAAAGAGACCTTGCTTAGATACAGAGCTGCAGATGACACAAGTTTCAGTGTCATCCTTTAAATTACTGCAAAAACATGTGGAGCTAGCTGATGTACAAATAAATGCTAGTATAAAGGGTCTCATAGGGCTCTGGGGATCAGTAGCAACCTTTTAACCTCTGATAACATAGTTCAATACCAGTTCAAGAGAGTAATAACAAATGAGTCTCCCTTCTCAAAGCTCTGTGACCTGAGTGACTTAAATTGGTGATTTCCACCCACAACCCAGTAGAAGTGTTGCCACAGTTAAGAAACATCAAAGTTAGAGCCAAGCTGTCACAGGAACATGTTACCCATATGCCTTGGGAATAAAAACCTTAGAGATTTAGGAAAAAGATTGTGGCAGTGATGACTGAGACCTAAGGGCCAGATGGTGACACATCTGTATTTTAAATTTCAGACTCTGGAATGGCAGCAACTGCACATGTAAGTGAGGGCACAAAACACATGCAAAAGTATGATTTGTTCTGCCTCTTGAGGTGAGAAAAGTTCACAATATTGGATATTAGTATCCTAATGAAACCAGTGGAAATGAAGGATGCATTATAATATTAGCAGAAATTAAAGGATTTACTGCTTTTCCTTTTCTATGAATTTCTATGATCTAGTCTGACTGTATTGTTCTTACCCATGTTGAAATGCTTAAATGGATTGTAATTCAATGCATTGAAGATATATTATTGCTATTTATGCAATATCATAGGCACATCACTTCTACTCTTGACATTCTTATCTCAATTTGACATTCTTACCTCAACGAGTTTTTACTTTAAATAAGACAAGCATGACAATGGTTACTTCAAGCAGAGTAGGCTGCTGGAGGATGGTGGAGATTCAAAACAACAGAGGAAGTGTGACTCTTTGCAGACCATGTCATTGTGATTTGGCTTTCATGGTTCCTTTGTTTTTCTGGTTTGTTTTGTTTTTGAAAGAAAGATCAAGAAAAATTCTGACCCCAAAACCTATGGCTATGACTGCTTGAGAGAAGAGGCAAACCTGTGATTGCTCTGTGCATATATTTACACTACATGTCCTGTGTTAACATTCCTCATCTGAATGATTTGGTGGATTTAATACAATCAATGTATGTAACAAGAAGAAAAGTGATTTGATAATGTTTGATTTGCACTGCAGAACTGGTCCTAGGCAGAAAAGTAAAACAAAGCTTGGCTGTGATCTTGAACTACTGATGAGGTAAAGTTTAATAGAATTAAAGGGATGGCTTGTGGAAGTAGTTCTTGTAGCCATTGTATTTGGCAACAAAGGAGAAATTCCCTTTTGAAGTAACATTAGCAAAAACATCAGTCAGCAAATAAAAGAAGAAATTTCTTTAATGAACAGACTACCAAGAGAGAGGTTTCCTGTGTCTTGTTGCCCTAAAGTCTCCCAGGAGTATCTTACACTCTTTTACTTCTTGCATCAGAGTTCTTGAAAAATTTTATTTGTTCTTATAGCTATTGATAGTATTTTTATTGTATTTTAGAAATAGAATCTTTCTTGCCACAGGAAATTAATACAAAATATGTATATGTTCTGTTATTGTATATATAAGGACCTAAACCACTCAACATTGTGAATACTGAATAAAGCCAAAACAATAATAAAAAAAGTAAACAAAAAAAGGTAGAAAAGTAGGGTAAATAGAGTTCTTTTTTAATTAGTCATTATTATAACCAACAAAGTCCCCAGCAGATTTTACAATGTTGTCCTTCACCTTTATAGACAGGCAAAAAGGGAGTTAAGACTCCATCCTATTTTTTGGGAGTCTCATAAAATTCTGAGACATACCTAAAATAATCTTTAGATTGAGGAGAGTGGTAACATGAATGTGGCTAATATATTTAAAAAATTGGATACATAGTGAATCTCAAAAAGAAATCTGACACACAGAATTTAAAAAGGGAAATATGAGAAACCTTTGTTGTTTTCAGAAGGTAAAGAGCTATGCTGACCAGTATTTGGTTAAAATCTTTCAAGAAGACATGAGAGCACTGCACTTCAGAAGGATCAATAATAGGCAAAATTATGTATTAGACAACAGAGAGTTTAAATGGATTGAAAGTTTATTCTGTGCTCCTCCCAGATGGTAGTGTGGACTACTTGAAATGGAAAAGTTGTTGACCAAGCTGTTGGGGTCAATGATCTCTTTCTGATCAGTTTTAGTTTGGTCCCCAAAACTTACAGTAAGTTCAAGACTTACTTCAATTGAGGTAAATTGCTGCATTTACTGGAGGGGAGCGAAATTCACCTTAACTTCAGAAAGGCTATAGTTTCATCTTTGGTCAAAAATGAGTATGATTTGGAGCTGAGGGAGACAAGGAAAAGACCAGAGATTATATCTAGTTGAAAAGGGGATAGAGGAATAATGTTGTTTTAAACTGCATTGTTTAATTTTTTATTTTATTACAGTTCCTTAAGCATCCCAACTAATCAGTCAAATTTTAATAGAAGAATTTTGTGTCTGAGCATAAGCTTCTGTTTTACACTTGCTCTTGTAACCCTGAAATGCATGATCACAAGTTACATTCCCCAATCTGATTACATCTATGTGTTCGTAACATACATAAACATTATTGCCTATGTATACAAATGTGTGTCCACACATACATTTTGTTGATTCTTTGTTATTATATTAATATTTCTGCTTTTTCAGTCTTTCTGTGCTAAATCAATTGAGGCAAGAAGGAACAAATATCATCAAAATTATTTATTTGTCAGTACAAGTGAGCATCATGATCTGTAGACAAGTACTCTGATTAAGATTTTCGAAAATCAAATTTCAGACCCTGGAAATGTCATTATTTCCATGATCATTTATTTATTACCATCTACTAATTACATGAATATAATGTTTAAAATACTTATTTGCAATGAAAAAGATAATTAAAAAATACATTAATATAGTAACATTGCAAGTTCCCAGTATTTTATTTCCAAAAAGTTTTCAAGTATTTTGGCAGCCTTTAAAAAGACAATGTCTATGTTCTGAAGACTTGAACAAATATTTGCAAAATCTTTGCATATTGACTGGAAAAGCAAGTATGTTTCAAATTTTAAGAGAAGTACTTGCCAAGAAAAATTTGTCTTGAGTACTCATTTCATGAATCAAGAATCAATAAATGTTGTTTTTAAAACCTATACCCTTTATGTGAGGTTAAACAATGCTTCCCTCTTAAGTTCTACTTTCCTCGTGCTGCTGTTTGGTTTCCCCTTCCTGAGGAATGTTCTTACGCTAGGCAGTACTGTGTGCATGGGATGGCATTTAAAATCCACCAACACAGAAGTAGTCTTAAACCATGAGTAACTGGCTAGTCAATCTGTTTACTCCTTGAAATCAAGTCTCCAACTACTACTTGTCAGTTTCCCATCCATTTATTCCTAAGACATTAAGAGAAGGTTGTGCACAGTGGTCATCCTGTGCTTTTTCCTCTTCTTGGAATAACTGCTAATCTGTTCATTTCTCTCTGAATATTTCATAATTTTCTAGTACAGCAAATTTACCCATTCAGATTATCAGTTTTCTAAGTCAATGCTGATTGTCTGGAATACCTGATAATTAGTGATAAGCACAAGGCAATGACTGCTATAAAATAACAGTGCTAACTTTTTGTGCTTTCTCACAGGTTTGTCAATGCCTTCACCGTAAGATTTAACAAAAGAGAATACCTTATCCAAGGTGTCCAGAACTATACCTCACATTAGAGAAAAATCATCACTGCTGAACAGTTCACATATGTTACATGGTAGTGGCAAAATATGACCTCATTTTAATGTTTGGTTGCTATTACTTACCTTTCCATTTAGACATGTTAAAATATTCAAATCTAGAAGATACAAACAGAAATTTCAGTGAGAGTTTGAGTAGCAAACAATACCTTAGTCCCATAATCTCATTTGTACGCTCATGATGCAATAGAACATACTTTTCCTGTTTTGATCTTTAAGAGTTATATTTTGTTATAAAAAGTAAAATTGTTGTGTCAAATTTAATTCCTTTTGTGGGAGAGTCCCGGTAGGGGAAGAAAAAGAAAAAAAAAGGGGAAAAAAGGGCAGAGATACATTGAAGAACCTGGGCTTTCTTTGTTCATACCAAGGGAAAAAAAAAAGTAGGAAAAGAAAAAGGAAAAGAAAATAATTTTTAAAAAAGTACTTGAAAAAAGTTTAAGCTGTCATGAAAAGCATATGGAAAAAGCAGTTCAGAGTTTTCTTGTTGCTCGATTTCTATCCTCTGTTCACTCCAATATTGTTTGCCTATGGCCTGCAGATTTCTCTAAAGAGAAAGTAATATAAATAGGAGGAATCCCAACACAGCAGGCAAAAATGAAGTGGAGAGATTAAAAAAAATTACTTTTCTGAAGTCTCTCTTTTGGAAGCCAGGAAGCTTTGTCAAGTGCTACTTTACATTACAATTCATACTGTCGACCTATGTAAAAATGGGAGAGCTCAGCATAAAGCTTTCTCCAAATTGACAAAATGCTTTGAACGTTTGTTTAAAAGATAGTCTGAGTTTCTGAGTGGTATTTGCCTTATGCTGTAGACATTGCTCTACAATTCAAGACATATACACAGATCAGTGCTGCTAAGATAGTCACTTGACAGGAATGCCAGCATTCACTTGTGGCAAAAAATGTAAAGCTGAGTACATGATTGTGCTACATTAGACCACTGATGTAACAAGTAAGATGAGGAAGAAGAAATTAAGGGGACTGTGATATTATTTTGATTAAATGAACACCTGTTCAGTTTGTGCTTTATACTGATGGATATATAAAAGTGCTTCTTCTTTCCTCTGCAATCTTGAAGTTTTCACACCTCTTCTTACATGTCCTCTAAAAGTTTAGAGCTCCTTTCTTGCAGATAATAAAGCACTAATTCAATGGAGTTATTCATGTGCAGGAATCAGTAGATACTTGCATGTTACCAACATCAGAGCCTTAGGTGGTGAACATTTTGGATAACTTTGCTGCAAGTGCTGACTCCTGGTAAATGCAGCACAATGAAAGATTGATTCAGTTCTAAGGTCAAGGAGAAAATGTAGGCACTTCAGTATGTCTCCACTTGAGGTGACAATGTAAGCAGCAGTTCTGGATATTTTGTGCAGTTCACAATTTGATTGCTCATGCTCCAGCATTTCTTTGGATTAGATGTTCTCTGAAAGAGATCTAAATCCAGCACTGTGATATTCTTCCTGATGGGATGCAAATGACTTCACAAATTCTTTTTTGCTTCTTGAATTATTCTTCTGATATAAATGAATACACTACTCTACAAAATCTGTCAAAAAAAAAAGTTATAGTGATAGAAAGCTGTTTGTTTTCATAACTTATTCCTTCCATTTGAAAGCGTTTTCTGCCATGTTTCTTGACCAGAAGTGTGTGATGTTGTCTGAACAGAAACATCCAGTGTTATTTGAGATGTTCCTATCATCCTTTCATGGCTTTCAACTACTGATCTTGCAAAAGGTCCTGTATTACGTTCACTGGCACTCACAGAATCCTGAAGTACTGTAGGGTATCTAGTATGGAATGAGATGGATTATGCATAGGGAAGTAACTAATACCTAATTTCTAGCTACATTGCTCATATCTCCATGTCTGCTTTGGAGGAGGGTCGGGGGGAATCTGTATAATGTATTCCTCACAGTTTAACAGGTTTATCCTGAGAAAAATTTGGAGATGTTAGTTTATAGTCACCTAGGTATTATGAAAAATTTCAAATTTCGTGTCAGACTCCAAGAAATCTAGGAGTGATCTTTTCAACTGGAAACACTGTAGTGAGTCTGGAAATAAAGGCAATTTTAATGCAATCAGTCTACAGACACAAGGCATCATAATCCTTAAACTGGAACAAAAATAATTTTCCCAAATTAAAACAGAGCCATTTGTTTTGATGGCAATGAACAGATATTGAACTCCTTCCTGGCTGCTCTTTGCAATCTGTAGTGCTTGGAAATTCTTAAAGGAAAGTTGACAGTAACAAATACAAATTTCTAAAATGTCAAGCAATTCTGAACGTGTATTTTCATTTATTTATAGACTTACTCTGATATCTCAAATGTTATACAGCTTCCTGTAGATAGTGTTTAGTTTTCTATTAAGAATTTTCAAAATCTCAAATGCATTGCCATCTTGCATGAAGATTATGTTCCAGTGACAAATTTCACACAAATTTTACAAAATTAGTGATTCCTGAGTATATATTTCCTACCTGAAACTACTTTCTAGAGGAACAGTTTCCTAAAAGCCAAAATTTTAAATACATCTTGCTGTAGTCATTTTACAAGGTAGAAACCACTATGTATTAAATATCTCAGACAGAGGTGAAAACCTGAGTCATCAAAAATTTTGAGGTTTTGTTTTTTTTGCGGTTCCAAAACTTTTTTAGAATTTAGTTTAGAGTTTTGTTTGTTTCTTTGAGGAACAGAAGTAGTTGTTAATTTACTGTGCTCTGTTCTTTAGGTCTTATTTCAGCCTGTCACAGAGCTTTCTTACTCTGAAACTGCCTAAACTTTCTGACTGGTAACACATTTTCAGTATTACAAAAGATAGAAAGAGTAAATAAGACTTTAAAAATGGCATCAGCTTTAAATGACCTACTTGCTATTTTTCAGGACTATTACTTCTCCACTGGCACAAACACTGAGCCTGTCAGAATATCAGGTTTGTCCAGCTGTTAATTTATTGATACCACTTTGATTCACATTACTTTGGGAATTAACTATATATTAATGCATTCTATTCACCCAAATTCATTCCTGACATAGCTAAATTTATGTCATGGGCCATTAAATTTCATATTCTAGCTCTAGGGTCATTCATCTACACTGTCAGGGCTATCCTGTAAAGGTTTTTTTTTACAGAGTTGACTTCTAAAAGAGTAATTTCCCTTATCATCTTAATGTGGTTTATCTTTTCAGTGATCTTACTTGTCCTCATTTTGAGCAAATCTTTATTAAATGTAGAAAACAAACACAGGAACAAATCTTAGTTGTTCTTAATTTTGGTGCCTCTTTTTCTACCTATAAAATATCCTTCTAGGAACTGTGATTACTAGCATTTAATCTATTTCAGCTGTAAATGTATAATTCACATAATTGACTGATAAATCTCTACCACTGCAACATATTTACTAACTGTATTTGGTTTTGTATTAGTCGGTTTTGTGGTATCTGGAATACTTGACTTACATTGTCAATGTTCAGTGCCTTTTAAAACTGAAGTTTATGCTGGGGTTGAATATAAACCAATATTCACCCACTACAAAGAAGTCCTGCTTGTAGTAAGGCAAACAGAGATTGTATCACCAGCTTGCCAGGAACAGATCTGAGTATGCTTCCTTCTGCAGTAAGCTTCCTGTAGCAACAAAGAGTAGATCCAAAGAAATTTCAAGCACTACTTGAGAACTAAGAGTGAAGAAAGGAAAGTAAAAAACTAATAAGAAATCCTCATTGTGAGGTAAAAATCAGAAGAATGTCAAAATTTCTTTCATGTGCATCTTTATCAACAAATATTTTCAGGCATTTAGGATTGTCTTTAATGTAATTGGCAGTATACTAACTGTTAAAATGAAAAATTAGGACTTTTCCAACATCAGAAGCTTTAATTTTACGATCAAGTATGAAAAACAAACCCCAAAAAACCTAACAACACATAGGAAGAAACTTGAATATTTACACATAGCTAAGAAAATATCACATTGCCACCCAATGAACATTGCCAAATCAAGAGGAGTGAAAAGCTTAAAACCACCTCAACAACAATTTATTCCCTTCAGAAATTTGGAGAAATGCTGGTGCAAAATCTGAGATTGTCATTCAGATGATCTCCAGCAAATTAAAAGCTTCCATTTGGAATACCATCAGATGAGGAGTAATTCTGCCAGCAGCTGGTTGATTGCCTCATCCAGTTGCTGAATGGTTGCACCTCTAGGCTCTGTTAATACCATCCATTTGATCTTCATCTCCATTTGGCATATGTAGTTTCAAATTCTGTTTTCACTGGCACTTATTCATTTTGAAATAATCATTTCAAAATGTAAAATGAACAGAAAGCAGAATTTTCTCTAAAGCAGAAAGAATGTAATGTAATGTTTTCTATAAAGCTGAAGAATGTAATTATATATTAGAGGCATAACTAAATAGAAGCAGCAAAGAGTACATGTAGATTAGAAGACATTTGGAGATGAGGTGTCTTCATGTCTGAAGCAACAACGTGTTGTGGAAAAATGATGATAATAGGAAAGAAATGTTAAGTTTTATATCGGTTTAATAAAGAAAAAAGGGAGTGTTAACTGTAATTATGTATTTGGACATTTTTCAGTATTAATGAAAAATACTAATACATCTCAGTGATAAGTGATAAGGATTCCACTGCAGCTTTTTGTTTTCATTTATTTAATTTCGCTTCTTTTAATTTTTCATTTGTTTTAATTTTCTACAATTTAGCTGACCTGCTTCTGCAGGGGGATTTGACTAGATGATCTCTAAAAGTCCCTTCCAACCCCTACAACTCTATGATTCCATGATTTGAATTTCTGTCTGATATACAAACAGTTATTTCAAAATAGGTTTGTGAACCTTAGAAATTTCCTGAAAAATTATTTAAGAATGCTTAGCTTGTTATATTCATTTGTAAGTCTTCAAAACAGAGCTTAAGTATTGCGATAATTCAAGGAAAATGTATAGAAGTGACAGAGAAACCAGTTCTTCTATTTTACAGTAATATAAAAACAAAGAGAAACTCAGCAAACTCAACAGCAAGGAAGTTGAAATGCGATTAAAAGGATTTCATATAACGCAGACATGTTCTGTGAAATTCATAAGCACAAATTATCACCACTTGCTATACTTGTGCTTTGTACTCATGTATGAATTATCTAAGTAAAAACAGTTTAAAATCAAAACTGGGCTTCCATATTCATATCGTTAGATGTCTTCTATTTCCTTTGCTCATAGTAAGGGTTGACCAGACTGGAAAAGAAAATGGTACAGCTATCAGCATGGATCAGAGTAATTTTTGGCTTATCATTTCCAAAGATTGTATTGATACAATGTTACTTCTTCCCAAAGGATATTTCTGTACATATTTCAATATGGTACTATATTTTCTCCTGTTCAGCATATATAAGATCCTACTGTTGAGAACACACAAACTGGATTGTAACACTGTCATCCTTCTGGTCCTTTATCTCTCTTACATGTACCTCCCTTACCTGAGAAAACCAGACCAGTCACACAAAGGATAAACGTAAGTATCAGCTGGTCCTGCTCGACTGAATATATAGTGGAGACCAAAGTAGCTGTCTGAATTTAGCACCTGTGTTTACCTACTGAAATTTGACCTCTGGGTTTTTTGTTGAATCCTTAGCTGCTGTTCAATAATCTCACAATAGCAATATCAAAGAAGCCAGCTTTGGAAAGAAAAAAAGATTTAGTTGCTATATTCCCTTCTCATGTACCCTTGAGAACAAAGCATTGTGGGGAATGGCATGTTAAGCTACATCTTAAAGGTGACCCAGAATACAATCTGGCAGTAAAAGAAAACCTGTCCTTGTACAACAGAAGAGAAAGTAGATACTGGAAGTCAGATCAAATACGAGGGACTCCAAGGAATTACTTGTGGTCTGTCTTTCTAGACAATATTTCAGGAAATGACACATTAAGGTCTGAAATTTGCATGAAATGCAGACATGTTCTGAGCTTCATTTTATTGGACTGGACTATTTCTTTTTGGCTTGCTGATTAGGAGCAGCTGCTGGTTTATAATTTAAATTTCATATTATATTTCTGGCAAGGATTCCTACATCTCTGGATGTTTTTTTCAAGATTTTGTTGTATTTATTATAAACAGAGAACAATAATAGATAATAATAATCGTGAACTGCAAAGATACAGCAGGGCCAGGTGGCTTCTTGTGACTCAGTGACCTTTTGGTATTAGAAACCACCTGCTGCCATTAGTTATATTAAACCTTTGCAGCTGGGTTGCAACAATGACAACAATATTTGCTGGACCCTGAATCTCTCATGTTAGAGTTAGCAATAAGCCTCTCTAGGCAGGGGAAGGGAGGTTATTCAATGTATTTCAAAAGAACTTCTGGTTTGGATAAAGTGCTCTGGTGGAATAGACTGTTGGAAGATTCGCTGGGTAGGGTACGGGCTTTATTAAGACATTCTAGAAGTTTTACTGTTTAATGAGTCGAGTTCTGTCTCTAATCAAACTTTCTTCTTTTTTTTTTTTGTTTTTTTTTCTCTTAAAACATCATGCTCTCAGATGTCTGGGTCCCTAACTATGCTCATAATCAAGTATAAGTAAAATAATTCTCACTAAAGTATCAGAAGAGGGTCTTGGCAGTGCACATTTTTTGACAGAAAGGAAAACAAACCCAAAGCAAAAATGTTTAGCGTAGCTGAATACTGAAAGTTTGTAGCTGTGAACAAAGACTAACATTTTTATTATTTATTTCTTGGAAGGTGATCCAAGGATACTGAGTCCCAGTTAACATTTCAGAAGTCTGAGGTGGAAATGAGGTGTACAGTGCATGCTGTAGGTGTTAGTACCATTTTGTCCCTACTCAGCATAAGTTATTATTAGGAGAAAAATGTGTCATATGTACATCAAGATGCAGTAGTTGGAAGTTTGCCTTTACCAGAGTAATATGGATGACATGGAAAGGTCTGTGTTTTTGTTTTTTTTTTTTCTGAGAGTCCAGATCTTGCCTTTTCCATGGCAGAATTCCTCTCTACGGCTTTCGTTGTTATATATAAAAAAAACATATTGTCATTCAACTGTGAGTCACCAGCAATAAGTAAAAGAAACTGGTATTCCAGCACAATCCAGCTCCTTGTGATGCTCTGACACCCGTGCTGCATCATTATCCTTCCATTCATTTCATATGAATAGTATTGACTTTAGGTAATGGTGACTGGGATGAGAAAGAGACATCACTAATAAAAAGAAAAAAAAGGCAAGAAAAAGCAAAGCAAAACAAAGAAAAACAAAGAAAAACTAAACATTCTCCAACTCTTCAACTTTTCATTCTAACTGCCTAGATAGAACTAATGTCTGACAGGGAATAAAGACAGATTTCTAGTTTAGCTTATTTTTAGAGAGAGAAAATGACCAAGTTTTTCTGGATTTTTACCTAGAAAATTGTAACAAGCAGACAGTAGATCAAGGTGCTTTGGCTCTTAGGTTCACTTAAAGCATTGGATCTGTTCCTGTCTGTTGAAAAATACAGCCATGTATTCATAATGTTACGTCTGCAATAATATCACCAATTAAAGCCAAAGACCTCAAAGTATGCTAGAAACACTAAGCTTCACAAACTTATCCAAAGAGTAATAACTCTTGAGCTTGAGAGTAATAAGTTTGAGGAGAAGGAATACAGAGCTTGATTGTAGTTACATTATCTTTACATCTTTGTCGTGGTTTAGGCCCATCAGGGAACAAAAGACCACGATTAGCCTCAAGTACGGAAGACTTAAGGATTGCTAAAGGGCAGGGAGAGCTTAATTGCCGCTTAAGGTGCAGGACAAAACAGACCAGGCTACTCGGCTTGGGGAAGAAAACAGAAAATAATTTAATACCAACTAAAACATAAAACCCCAAAACAGAACCAAAACAAANCCGCCTCCCCTACATGGTCTCCAGCCTGTCCAGGCGCACTCACGTGAAGCTGCTGCTGGCTCTCAATTTTGCCGTTGCCATCCATAGGTTGCAGGGGTACCACCTGCACTCTCACCACGGTTTGCAGAGGGAGGTCTCTGGTCTGATGCTCCTGCCTTCCTCCTTCTCCGACTGTGGGGTCCGCATGGTCGACTTCATCTTGTACCACCCTTACACCTCCTGCCTCGCACCTCAAATTCCCGTCCTTAAATAGTGATCGCAGAGGCGCCAGATTGGCCCAGTCGGGCCGGGGGTGGGTCTGAACCCAGGAGTTCGGGGAGAGTCTAAAAAACTTTTACCGGGTCTTCACTGCAACCTGCTCCCCCTGTTACCAAGGAAAAGCAACTCCTTGCTAAACCATGACAATCTTTTAAGAGCACCAGACTCAAGACTTCATTACAGAGCAGGATGACTTCAGGTGAGGCTGGAATGTCTCTGAAAGCCCATCATGTTTGGCATCACTCTACAGTATGACCTGGGCTGTCTGTATATTTGGGAATGTACTCTGGTCTGGAGATTGTGCTCTTACAGCCTCAAACCCATGAAGTCTCCATACTTATTTCTATATTGTTCTGAAATGTGACTCACTTAGACATGTCATATCCTGCTTATTTCTTACCTTTATCCAAGTGACTGGACTCTGAGCTTGCATTTCAGTTAACACTTGGACATGAAGAATACATGCAATATGCATGGGATTCTGACTGGTTGGCCATGAATAGTGTGAGGACTGAGAAGACAGGAAGTCCAAAAAGCTAGTGCTTAAGCCTTTAATCCTTAGGAAATAAAGCCACTGAAATCATCCTCAAACAGTAGAGTATTTCTGTAATATTTTTCACTAAGCAAATCAGGACTTGCTCCACTGATCTCGTGACAAATAAGTAAAGTAATATAAAATGTAAATTAGAGGGAGCCTATTAAATAAATTGAATTCCCCAAGTGCTAATTACAACAAAAAGAAAATTAAAAGTTTAACAAGAGTGCAATAAAAGAAGGAATTTAAATATTCTAAATGTATTCAGATATAACACTTAATTGCAGCTGAGCAAGTTGAAGTTAGGCAGCTAACAAATACTTTTGATGACACAAAATTAATGTAGTGTCACAGCAAAATAGTATTTTATTTGGTATTTTATATGTGTTATATGAGAATTTAATTAAACATTGAAATAATCCAGGCAAATAATTTCCTAGTCAAATAAACCAAGGATTATCAGCTTCCTTTTCTTTAAAGGATCGATGCAGGGTGGCACCTAATTTATACTTTATGACTCTGTAGTCTTAAAATTTATGTCAAAATTAATGAGACAAAGTAGATTTCTAAGGGCTATTTTTTTCATCATCACACATGCATGGTAAGTAAATTCATTCTTGCTGGCAAGAAGCTCAAATAGAAAAATAAGCCTTGTTCTTGTGATGTTATTACTTTGCCATTTTCATGAAAACCTGTTGGTAAATCTCAGTGGAAAGGGCAAAAAGAAAGCCTTAAATCCAGATCAGGAGAAGTTTTGGAATACTGACTGTTGCCTTTAATAGGAGCCAAAAGGTAAACACTTGCAGAATATGTCATGGGATTCAGATTCTGAAGCAGTTTATTTGAATTGACTAAATAGGCACACTTCTGCTTCCTCAGAATTCTATTACAATATTGGCAAGCATAGTTCTAGGAAACTCCATTAATTTCTGTTTGCTATTTTTAAAGTTTCAATTATGCAAAATGTTTTTCTTCTTGCAAACTAGACATGTTAGGGATTGAGCTCACTGTCTTGATTTGAGGCAGACTACACTTGTGCACAGGTATTTCATGTGTGTTTTGCTGATCTGTGGGTGTGGACATATGTGTAGTTGTGTTCTGTCAGCATTTGTGGAAGGGTTGTGTTACTGTCTAGAATGATTTACATCAGGCATTACATGAAGAATATTCCCATGAATTTAAAGTATATTTTCCCTCAGGTAAAGTTGGTTGATTAAGGTGGAGGAAAGGCAAACAGGGAGATTGACTTGTCCAACCTGAGTACAGGTCAGTGACAAAAGTGAGTTTGTGTTATGGATAAATGGTTGGATGAGCCCGTCAAGAAGGTACGAGAAATGTACCTGAATGAAGCAGCGAATTTGCAAGTCTGAAAGACTTCGCAAATGTTGGAAAGTCTGTTCAACAACTGTAGATATATCTATTTTTATCTCCCCAATGTTTCCTCTTCATTGAATGTATTTCTATATTATTTTTTAAGCAAAATATGAGCAAATCTGTTACAGGAACATTTGAAATCTGCAATTTCTATTTCTAACAAGAGATAATGTTATCCTAAATAATTTTATAAAATTCTGTCATTATTATTTTACTTTTTTACTTACTGAGAGAACAAATATTTTTATTCCAATAAAATGTACCCATATTTAAAAATGTTTGCAGGACATTACAATTGCACAAAGACCTTCCAGGACTAATGAAAAAAAACCCCATTTGCTCACAGTATTCAGTGACAGAGATCTCTATTAAACAGCACAGACAGTTATACAAGATTGACAGCAACAAATAAGTGAATTTACAGTGGAGAATAAATGTGTGAGCCTTCACCTTGCATCATCTTAACAATATCCTATGGTTGTTTTTCTCTGCCAAGGACCCCTTTGGCCCTTCCTAACCCCTGTGTGCCCCCAGGTTGGAGGCTGTAGGTGCTAGTCAACAAGGAACCGCTCTGTGTCAGTAATATGTTGATAGTGGATACTTGTTACTTACAGATAAAAAAAAAATCGCAGGGCTCTTTGACCTGAGACAGACCTACTCTGGTTGGGAGGACTAAGAAATCTGTTTAATCTTTCAATGATTTGGTTTCCATTAGTTGGTTTCTATTCTATATTTCAAATAAGATCTCTGCGTATTCTTTTTGGATCAGAACTAAGGGATTAAACAGCTGCAGTTACCAAGGAAGGAGTAAAAGAACGGGAAAAAAAAAGAGAAATCAGTGTCTCTGTTGGTTTTTTTGTTGTTGTTGTTAATTCTACTATAATATTTTGTCATCTTAAAGCAATCTGATAGAGATTAAGTTGTAGAGAAGGAGCTATTTTAGTCTTAAAAATGATAGAATGTATATATAGTATAGTCTTTGAAGAAAAATACATCTAAAGATTAACAAGTTGTGACAAATTCTGGTCACAAGTGGTCGAGGAACCAACAAGGAGAAGCTTTTGTTATTTCTTCTCTTTCCCATCCTAGAGTTGGGGGGAGGAGCACGTGGCTGTATGGTGGATCCCAGATGGACTTTAACCATGACATAGAGTTGGATACGATTTTGTTTTCAGTTTTTGTATTCCACTGATCAGAGGAAATATTCAGGAAGTATCAGATATAAAATAATGTAGTAATTAAATTCACTTCTTTCTTCCTAGGAAAAAGAGACAGAGCAGCTTGCCCCAAGGGTGTTTGAAATTTTGTAGTTCAGTGTTTTTAGACTGATTAAAGATCTCCAGCCATTAAGCAACCAGCTCCATCTCTCTATATTTCAGTGAAAAGTAAAGGTCTGTGTGTCTTACAAAGGTAAAACCAATATATTAATTCAATTGCAGTGTTAAGGGGATAAACCCCATGAAAAACAAATCTTTCCTTGTTTCTTTCACCCTTGTGCAATGAATCAACTACTTGGCATTGTGGTCTGATGACCTAGATAACTGAAATAGTTTAATCAATGTAACAACACAGATTCCGTTGAAACATCTCCACACATCACAAATCCACGCAATTTCTTTTGACACTTCAAATCTCTAACAGCTCAGCAACCTATATAGGTAGATAATGGCTCTGCAGTATATTGTTTATGCACTTGAATTGGTAATGCATCTCCTGGTGTAACTGAAATACCAGTGTCTGTGATGTGGCTATGATCTCATGTATAAGCGAATAAATGTGTATATTAGACACATTTTTAATCACTTGTGTTGTGCAATTCCCCACTGGATTAGTGTTAGTTGGGGAGTATGATGATGTCCCTTAGGATTCTCAAGCCAGATACACTGTGTACGTCTATGTTTATGAGATCCTAAATCAATTGTGCTCAGTAAGCAGAACAGTCTTGCTCAAAAATGGGGATTTTATGCTGATAACAGCCAAGAACAAACATGACCTGATCTCGATTTTTTTCTCCCCTTACAACAGCTCCTGTGGAAGCTATGTCAGGGTAAAATGTCACTCAAGGACAATGGTGCTTGAAGGTGAGCCACTGTCTATACAGAACTTTGGGACTGATTTTCTCACTTTTCGTTACTCCTCCACTGCCACTTTTCATCATTTCTCTAGCATCCAGTCAGTCTTGAGCTGTACTATGAGCAAAGTAGGGATGCCCTTTGTGGTGGCCGTTCTGCATCTCTGACAGTATGCTCCTTAGCATACTGAATCGTCCTACTAGAGGTTATCTGTGGGGAGGATCTCAGAATTTTCCTAGCATCTTCCTGATACTCTTGTACTGTGATAAATTCTGTATAGTGTCTGTGGAGTTCTTGTGGTCCTTTTCTCACTCTGACTTCAATATGATTTTTACTTGAAGAGGGTTTCAATAGTAAAAGGAAAGGGAAAACAGGTTTTAAGGGTAGCAATGGGTAAACATAGCAAATATCTTCTATAGGTAAGACTCTTCATACACAGTAAGTTCAGAGATAATAGGGAGTAGCAGAAGAGAAGAAAAAAGCAGGTGTAAAGCACTACTGATAAATGTATAAAGTGTATACATATTATATATGTTTTCCTATCTTACTGTGGTCTAGGCTAGTAACAATTTTTTGTTTGGGATATTACACTGATAATACATTCTTGACTTTACATATAAAGTATATTTCCTTTTGCCCACAACAGGGTTCTAAATATAATATTCTGAATATAATATTTAATTTTAANAACACCACAATGTCCCTGGGCAGCCGGTTCCAATGCTCTCTCACCCTCACAGTAAAATAGTTTTTTCTTATGTTTAAATAGAACATTTTATGTTCCAGTTTCATCCCATTACCCCTTGTTCTGTTGCTAGATACAATAGAAAAAAGGGATGCCCCAATTATAGCATATAAATTTGTTTATGTTCCCATATATTTAATTTTTTAAATGTAAAGCTGCAACTGCACTAAGGATTCCTTTAAAACAATAAATTTCTTCCATCATGATCTTTGTATTGATATTTTCTATAGGCTTACAGTCCTATTTTGGTTAAAGTGAAATCATAGAATCAAAGAATGGTTGGGGTTGGAAGGGACCTTTAGAGATCATCCAGTCCAACCCCCTGCAGAAGCAGGTCCACCTAGCTCAGGTCACATAGGAACGTGTCTTGAAGACCTCCAAGGAAGGAGACACCACATCGTCCCTGGGCATCCTGGGCCAGGGCTCTGTCACCCTCACCCCTTTCTTATGTTTAAATGAAACTTTTTGTGTTACAGCTTCATCCCAGCAGCCCTGTGATATGTAGAAAAAGGCCAAAGATAACACAAGACTGAATGATAAATAGCTACTCCAGATGGGTTAATCAAGAGAGGTGACAATAAGTTAAGTTGCTTAAAAATGAAATTTTAGGATCATTAGAGGTGCTCTTCAGTACTGAAAACATTGCAGTTAGGTGAAAAATGCCTCACAGAACTTAGGAAAGCCACAGTCTTCTCCACTTCCTCATGGAATTACCTCACAGTGCTGTAAATGGCACTAAACACCTATATGGAGAACATCTTACCTTGTTGAGCATTGAAAAGAAACGTTTTGCCTAATCATCTATACTCCTTTACTGGTCATTCCAGGAAAACAAATTGTGAAAGGCACTTTTAAGAAAGATGCACCTTTTCTCCTAAAGTGTTTGTCTAAAATGAGCAAAATATCTTGCCAGTGAAAACATCCATAATTCTTTGCTAGGTATAGGAGCAGTCTACTACAGCCAGCTAAGTTTCTGCTGGCATCATATCTGCTGTGCTGGCTATCAAATTCTGTAACATCTTGAACTTTTGTTTTATTTTTACTTTGCTTGATTTTTTCTAGTAAATATCACAAAAAAACAATCTTCATTGAATTATATAAAATACTACTTTGCTTTTTTAGTGCATTTGAAGGCTTATATTTCGACTGCATATAGTTTAAGATCCCATATACTGCACACTGTTCTCAAAGCTCAATAGATCTATTGATTTGTTCAAGAGCAGTACTGCAGATTGTCAACTTCATAGTAATGTATACTTCTTCACTACATCCTAAAATTGCACAGTATTTTCCATTAATGACTGAAAGAATTGGGAATAATGTTTCCATAAGCCATACCTTGCAGCTAAATGGTACTTTTGAGAAATATATCCATCTAACTGGCTTACATCACACAGTTTTAAGAACAACATATCTCTTCACGGAGCCTTTCCCCAGAAAAAAAGAAGTGTTAATTTGAGAATATTTGGTACAAAACTACCAGTGACTTATCAGAGCTTGTAAGTCTAAAAAACGCTTGAAGTTTAAGTGAGGACTTCAGCTCTAGGTTAAGACAGGTGAATATAGGTGTCTTTCTGTGCAATCAGAATATAGTTTTCCATTTTAATCAATGGAACTTCGAGTACTTTGACAGTAGAGAGAAAATACTTCTAAATTTAACACTTACTGGCAAGTCATCTGAATTATCCTCCAAGCTCCTCTATTTCAGCTCCTGTATTTCAGTAGCACAAACACGGAAGATACCTGTTGCCCCTTAGGATGTTTTAGGATATTTTTCTGGTTTTGCCTGAGATAGAGTCAATTTTCCTCCTAATAGCTGGTACCCCAATTATAGCATATAAATTTGTTTATGTTCCCATATATTTAATTTTTTAAATGTAAAGCTGCAACTGCACTAAGGATTCCTTTAAAACAATAAATTTCTTCCATCATGATCTTTGTATTGATATTTTCTATAGGCTTACAGTCCTATTTTGGTTAAAGTGAAATCATAGAATCAAAGAATGGTTGGGGTTGGAAGGGACCTTTAGAGATCATCCAGTCCAACCCCCTGCAGAAGCAGGTCCACCTAGCTCAGGTCACATAGGAACGTGTCTTGAAGACCTCCAAGGAAGGAGACACCACATCGTCCCTGGGCATCCTGGGCCAGGGCTCTGTCACCCTCACCCCTTTCTTATGTTTAAATGAAACTTTTTGTGTTACAGCTTCATCCCAGCAGCCCTGTGATATGTAGAAAAAGGCCAAAGATAACACAAGACTGAATGATAAATAGCTACTCCAGATGGGTTAATCAAGAGAGGTGACAATAAGTTAAGTTGCTTAAAAATGAAATTTTAGGATCATTAGAGGTGCTCTTCAGTACTGAAAACATTGCAGTTAGGTGAAAAATGCCTCACAGAACTTAGGAAAGCCACAGTCTTCTCCACTTCCTCATGGAATTACCTCACAGTGCTGTAAATGGCACTAAACACCTATATGGAGAACATCTTACCTTGTTGAGCATTGAAAAGAAACGTTTTGCCTAATCATCTATACTCCTTTACTGGTCATTCCAGGAAAACAAATTGTGAAAGGCACTTTTAAGAAAGATGCACCTTTTCTCCTAAAGTGTTTGTCTAAAATGAGCAAAATATCTTGCCAGTGAAAACATCCATAATTCTTTGCTAGGTATAGGAGCAGTCTACTACAGCCAGCTAAGTTTCTGCTGGCATCATATCTGCTGTGCTGGCTATCAAATTCTGTAACATCTTGAACTTTTGTTTTATTTTTAGTTTGCTTGATTTTTTCTAGTAAATATCACAAAAAAACAATCTTCATTGAATTATATAAAATACTACTTTGCTTTTTTAGTGCATTTGAAGGCTTATATTTCGACTGCATATAGTTTAAGATCCCATATACTGCACACTGTTCTCAAAGCTCAATAGATCTATTGATTTGTTCAAGAGCAGTACTGCAGATTGTCAACTTCATAGTAATGTATACTTCTTCACTACATCCTAAAATTGCACAGTATTTTCCATTAATGACTGAAAGAATTGGGAATAATGTTTCCATAAGCCATACCTTGCAGCTAAATGGTACTTTTGAGAAATATATCCATCTAACTGGCTTACATCACACAGTTTTAAGAACAACATATCTCTTCACGGAGCCTTTCCCCAGAAAAAAAGAAGTGTTAATTTGAGAATATTTGGTACAAAACTACCAGTGACTTATCAGAGCTTGTAAGTCTAAAAAACGCTTGAAGTTTAAGTGAGGACTTCAGCTCTAGGTTAAGACAGGTGAATATAGGTGTCTTTCTGTGCAATCAGAATATAGTTTTCCATTTTAATCAATGGAACTTCAAGTACTTTGACAGTAGAGAGAAAATACTTCTAAATTTAACACTTACTGGCAAGTCATCTGAATTATCCTCCAAGCTCCTCTATTTCAGCTCCTGTATTTCAGTAGCACAAACACGGAAGATACCTGTTGCCCCTTAGGATGTTTTAGGATATTTTTCTGGTTTTGCCTGAGATAGAGTCAATTTTCCTCCTAATAGCTGGTACAGTGCTGTGTTGGTTTTAGAATAAGAATAATGTTGATAACACAGGGATGTTTTAGGTGTCACTAAGCAGTGCTCACTCTAAATCAAGGCCTTTTCTGCTCCTCACCTCACCCCACCAGCAAGTGGTCTGGCAGTGCACAAGGAGTTGGGAGTGGACAACTGACCCAAATTTACTCCAGCAATATGCCAGACTGTAGACCATGATGCTGAACACTAAGCTGGGGGAAATTGGCTGGGGGCTGCTGCTCAAGGACTGGCTGCACATTGCTCAGTGCGGGGTGATGCATTGCGCATCACTCATTTTGTACATTCTGTTATAATTTTTCTCTTCCTTTCTGTCCTATTAACTGGTCTTTATCTCAACTCATAAGTTTTACACTTGTTCCTATTATCCGTCACATCTGACTGCAGGGGAGTGAGAGGAAGGCTGTCTGATGTTTAGCTGCATGCCAGGTTAAACCACAACAGGTACCCATGTTGTATATCCATGGCTCTTGCAGATGCAACACAGGGAGTCTATTAAGTGTTCCAGAAATCCTAGCATGTAAACTGCAGGAATCATATTAAAAGCAGACAAATTAAGGAAGAGTAGTAAAAAGAAGAATGTGGAGGCCTCCTTAAGCTGTGAGAAAAAAATATCACTTGCTAAGTATCTTGGTAAGAGGAGCTTTGCTTCAAAGTGTGAGTGAGGTGGAAGTGAGAGTGGGAGGCACTTCCACCAGTGTGCAGTTGTGGGAACTTACTTTGTATGATGATCTAGTAACAGTTTCAGCTCTCCTTCCTCCCCTGCAGTCTGCCTGTCCTCCTCACTGAGTTTTTCAGAGCTGACATATCTTAGCTGTGTTGTGCAGAAGTTCTGCAATACAGGAAACATATCCTAACAGGAGTTTCACCAATACTTTCATCTTGTAAACTCTCTCCATTGCAATAGACATATGATTTCAAAGTGTCAAAAAAAGGTCTTTCATTAAATCATCTCAAGCATTCTAGCTAGGACTTGCTTTGAAATGGCATTATATATACACTGTGACAAAATACTAAATTTTTGGTGTAAGGAAATATTTTGAGGTGCATTTAACAACTCATCCTGAATGTTATCACTGAACATATGAAGGTATCCTGGTTTAGGCCCATCAAGGAACAAAAGACCATGATTAGCCTCAAGTACCAAAGACCTGAGGACTGCTAAAGGGCAGGGAGCGCTTAATTGCCGCTTAAGGTGCAGGACAAAACAAACCAGGCTGCTCAGCTTGGGGAAGAAAAAAGAAAATAATTTAATACCAACTAAAGCATAAAACCCCAAAACAGAACCAAAACAAACCAACACAGAGTGATACAAAGATGAAGAGTCCAACCAACCTTCTCCCCACTCCTCCCCTGTTCCCGGGCTCAGAGTCCCGGTCCTGGTGTTTTTCCCACCTTGAACGGCCCAGAGGGGCAGGGAGTGGGGATTTCAGTCAGTCTGTCCCTGATAGCTTCTGCCATTTGTCTCTCCTCAGGGCAGGTAGCTCCGCATCAGTCCTCCCTGCAAGTCCGGGGGGTACCTCACACACACAGGAGCCCTGCATGGGCTGCTCTGATGTGCATTTATCCCAAAGGCTGCAGCTCCTTTCTGCCATTTGTGTGGGGCTGCTCTGCGGCGCACAGGATATCCAGCATGTCCTGTGCCATGGCCACCTCCTCACACAGTCTCTCAACTGTCCGGGCGCATTCACATGGAGCTTCTGGTGGCTCTCAGTTCTGCCATTGTCCTCCATGCGTTGCAGGGGTACCACCTGCATTCTCACCATGGCTTGCAGAGGGGTCTCTGATCTGGTGCTTCTCCTTCCTTCCTCTTTCTCTGACTGTGAGGTCTGCGTGGTCACCTCCATCCTGTATCACTCTTATACCTCCTGCCAAGCACTTCAAATTCCCATCCCCAAATAGTGATGGCAGAGGCTCCAGATTGGCTCAGCCGGGCCGGAAGTGAGTCTGAACCCAAGAGCTGGGGGAGGGTCCAAAAACTCTTTACCAGGTCTGCACGGCAACCTGCTCCCTCTGTTACCAAGTAAAAGCAGCTCCTTTGCTAAACCATAACAGAAGGAAAAGATGGTTATCAGGGGGAGTCAACATAAATTCACCAGTGGGAAATCTTACTTGACCAACCTGATGCCTTCTATGCATGCGTAACGGGGGAGTTGGACTAGATGATATCTAAGGGTGTCTTCTAACCCCTACCATTCTATGATTCATCTGCAACTTAAGACCTGCAGAAACAAAGAATACTAGTTCTCTTGCAAAGTGGTTTTCAGGCTTTTGTGCCTGGACAAAGAAGACAAACTGAATTAAAGAAAAAAGGGAGTAAGCTGAAAGGTTATAGAAGACCCACATGTTCCAGGGGCTTGTCTCATAGTGATTGTGAACTAGATTTTTACTAGCCAGAGCTTATGTATCTTTTCTTTTCACTTACCCATATTCTTCCCTAGTGCAGGAAACCTTAATGGCAGTTTTGCCTTCATTGTTATTAACAGAAGAATTCATTTTAATTTACTTGGGCTTTCTATCAAGGAAAGTATGGATGTTATCATTCTATGAGGTTTCATTTAAAAAACAATGGTGTTTACTTACTGTTACCTTGATAAAAGAAATCGTAAAAGACCTCAAAATCTATGACTTACAGCTATAATAGGATCCAGCTAGAAGATCCAATTAAAAAAAGTGCATTCCACCCTGTTGGTTCCTAGAAAAAAATTAAGTGGAAAACAGCTTGATGCACAGAAATTTAAAGTCAAAATGTAAACATTGAGGGACTGCCACAGGCTGCCCAGGTAGGTTTTGGAATCTCTTCTGGAGACATCAAAACATACCTGAATGGGTTCCTGTGGGACTTACTTTATGTGGCTATTCTCTGGCAGGGAGGTTGAACTGGATGATCTTTCAAGGTCTCTTCCAACCCTTAAGATTCTGTGGTTCTGTGAATAATTATTTTTTTTTAAATGGGGAAGAAAGACTTGTAGAGTTAATGTTAACCTATAAAAGATAGCAAAATTAACCAAAGGACAAAGTAAAAAATCAGGCAAATGTGGAAGTGAAGGTTCCAAGTTCTTCCAGATGTGAATTGAGATATAGGCAATTCAAGTTAAGTAGAAAAAAAATGTGGTCAAAACCAAAGATCTGCAAGTGAGAAAGAGGACAAGCAGGGTAATCAGGGAAACCTGGCTCGGGTCACAACGATAAGGCCTGACAACATGAGATGTTAAAGAACTTTGACCTTTTGCTAAAAAGTGGTAATTTCTGGATTTTCCAAATTGTACAGACAAGTCCAAACTTTGCATATGCTGTCCATAACTGTATTGCATTCTACCTTACAGAGAATATAAAATGTATTTGGAAGCCATACCCATAAAGTTCAAATATTTTGTTGTAATATATTGACATAACATTGTAAATATTGATCTAAGCTAATAACAAAATTAGGAATTACCACATAGAGCAATGAATACTGATACAAACTTTGGAAATGAACAATATTAATTACATACAGACCTGAAACAAAATCTTCTGCTGCAGACAAAATATTTTATGTATTGTCTTTTTCATTTTTTTTTCTGCATTTTCTGACATATTTGTCTTTTCCAACTGTAATGATTCTATGACTCTATGATAATAACAGATCACAGAATCACAGAACCATAGAATGGTAGGGTTGGAAGGGACCTTTAAAGATCATCTAGTCCAAACTCACTGTTAAAGCAGGTCCACCTAGATCAGGTGACACAGGAACACGTCCAGGTAGGTTTTGAAGACTTCCAAGGAAGGAGACTCCACACACTCCCTGGGCAGCCTGTGCCACTGCTCCATCACCCTCATAGTAAAATAGTTTTTTCTTGTGTTTAAAAGAAACTTTTTGTGTTCCAGCTTCATCCCATTGCCCCTTGTCCTGTTGCTAGCTACCATAGAAAAAAGGGATGTCCCAACCTACTTACACCCGCTATTTAGATATTTGTAAATGTTAATATGATCTCCCCTCGGTCTTCTCTTTTCTAGAGTAAACAGCCCCAGTTCCTGCAGCCTTTCCTCATATGAAAGATGTTCCAGTCCCCTGATCATCTTGCACTGGACTCTCTTCAGCAATTCTTGGTGCGTCCTAGGATGCCATTGGCCTTATTTGCCATGAGGGCACATTGCTGGCTTGATATAACTTTGTCTGCAGGTTGCATATGGCTTTTGTCTTGATGTATATGAAAAGAGGTTATCCAGGTCATTGATGAAGATGTTGAACAAGACTGGCCCCAGAACCAATCCCTATGGGACTCCACTGGTGACAGGCCTCCAACTTGATTCTGTGCCATTGATCACCACTCTCTGGAAATAATGATAATAAAGATGAACAGATGAAGACATATTAAAAAGGAAAATATCAGGAAGTAAGACATGGATGTAGATAGGCTGTCATTTTAGAAAAAAAATATTGTTTCAGTTTTTTTTAGGATCTAGAGTACCATTTACTTAAGGTACATAGTATACATGAATCCTTAACAGTACATGTCTCCTTAACAGCAATTATGAGATATTTTCACTGGAATGTTATAGTATTACCTACTTACAGGGCCCTTGTGGGAGTTTTGTCATCCCCAGTAGCAGTAGTAAGAATAACTCTTTATTACTTAAGGACTTTCATCTATAAAGGCAGAATCATTACTGTCCTCATCCTATCATTCTATAATGTCTAATAAAACAGCTCCTGAACTTGGTTCTGATATGTATATATGTACCCAACACACCTGGAGATTCAGATTAGAAACAGAATAAAGCTAGAATCACTGTAGTAGTAAAGATCCTGCAGTGATACCTTCATACCCGTGTGTGACTTCTGCAAGAAAAATATTGGTAAGACCACGAAAAACATGCAGCTACCAGTTTTCTTTGTAGATGTGGCACTTAAGTCATGCAGGGAGCAAAATTGTGAAGAAAGGTATAATTTTACTGCCACTCTTCACTTTTTAGTTAGATATTGTTTGCAAAATGTTTTCTTATGCTTGGATGATCAGCACTAAATAAATTGAAGTGAAAATATGCTGGATAAGTGTTATTAGTAAAATATGGATTGCTAGCTAAAGTGATGTTTCAAGATATGACATAAAAACTCTTGAGGCAGAAACTGTTTTGCATTGAAAAGTCAATGAGTATTGATTTTAATCTGAATTATGTTTGGTTTATACTGCTAGGCATAGAAAAGATTTTGATAGTTTCAAGAGAAATATGTGACAAATAGAATTGTAGATAATTTTTCTTACTGGAGTTACCAAAAAAAAAAGGAATGAAACAGTCACAGATCCTTAAAGACACAAAGTTTCTTATCTATGAAAACACATATATCAAAATGTTGATTCTACTTAAACTGGAATTCAATTGAAAACTCATCTACATCAAAGAGACTTTTAAGAAATGAGCTTAAATGGGTGGACTGTGTCCTTCAGGGTCAGTAACTGACTTTTTCAGCCACTCTGAGAATATATTTCCAGAAATCAAGAAGAGCAGGACCTGTCAATAAGGACCTGGCCTTTGCAAACATCTTTCTCTAGCTTTGTTGCCAGTGGACAGTTCTATTTCTTCCTGCTTAAAACAGATATAATTAGTATTTCTCTACCTCACAGCCCATTACTAAAAATGGAGAAATTAGAATGTAATCAAAGTAATGTGTGAGCTTGAGTGAACGGATATGTATATTTAATGGGTGTATGTAAGAGTCTTAAGCTTTTAGTCTCTTGTGTGTGCCACATGTCCTGGTGTGATTCTAGCTGCACAGACAATACTCTGTTCACACCACATTGGATCAATGCTGTGTACATCCCTGCATGAATGTACACATGCATTTGCACAGAGTTGTCCACACCATTGAGTAAGAAATCATTGCTAAAAGCTTCCCTATGGAAAGATAAGCTTTGCTGTTTATCCTGTTTAAAATGCCCTTTATTCAAAACCTTCAAGAACTGAACGTTTGTGAGTAAAAGTAGATTAGCATAATTTAATCATCTTATATCTTCTGAATACTCTTGTCATCTCCTCAAAGACTTAATAGTGCACTTCACTTGCCTGACCTTTGCTCACTCTGAGAATAGTCTCTGAGAATATTCCAGACTTATTTTTATAGAAATCAAGCAATTTCTTAAAACTGGAAAGAAACAAAAAATTCGGAAATCTTTCTTGCTCAAATGCAGAAATCTCTCTGGTTTTGCATTTTGCATCATAAATGTTAATATTAACTGGCAGTAGTTGCTAAAAAGAAAGGTAAACTAGAATAGATTTCAGTAGCCAAGAAGATTTTAGAGTTAATAGGATCAATTGCAATGCACATTGAAAGAAACAGAATGATTGCCTTTGTTATGATGTGTACAGAGGCGATAGACCATGTTATCAATAACAAAAAATCTTTTGCATTTTTCCCAGTAGGAATCACACAACCATTTCAGTTGGAAAAGACTTTTAAGATCATCAAGTCAAACCAATGCCAAGCTCACCATTAAAGCACGTCTGTAAACACCTCATCTACACATCTAAGGATCTCCAGGGATGGTGACTCCGCCACCAGCCTGTGCAGCAAGAAATGCCAGTTTATGCTAGAAATTTACTTGTCTTGCAGCTGATATTTGTCAGAATGAACAAAAAATTTAGTTACTGTGGTATAAATACTGCTTCAGTCTTGATGTAAACAGATTTCTTGTTGACTAGGGTTCTGATATCAGAGTTATACACCTGCAGGTCATACTGTGCTATAGGTAAGTAACTCCTTTTCCCACATTAGCAGAAATATATAGTTTGTCACTGAACAGACCAGAGAAAATGGAGGATTCTTCCAGGTCTTATAATCTATGCTTCTGTCTTACTGAAAACATCCTAAATATATGTCCATAATTAATGACATGGATGACTTATTCTTACTTTCCTGAGGTGTGTGCTTTTAGAATCCTGTTAGATAAATTATATGGTATATTAACATTCATCTTGCAATTAACATTTAGTTATGTGAATGAATAATTATTACTATTTGCAGATTAATGGAGTTAGTTATGCAGATGCTTTTAGTCACATTTGGAGAAGGCCAGCACAAGTTCTTCAGTTCTTTCAGGTAAGTGGTTTTGACAATTTCAGTTGTTACGGCTGTTGCTGAAATCCATGTCATGTTGTTGTTAAAAAATAACTGCAATGTGCTTTGTATAAGCCTGCAGTGTAAACCAATTCAGGAGCTGGTGAAGACAACAGCTGACTTGCTAAGAGTTATAACTCAGCATGAGTACCTGATCCGAAGTTGTTGAGCACAGAAACAGAGGGATTCTGGCAATCATGAAGGCTTTTCACTGAGCTCTTGATGTTATTTATTGCTTGGCACAAGGCCAAATCTGCAAACAGACTTAAAGATTAGTTCATAAATCTCAACCACCTTAGGTAAGCCCATGAGTATGTGCCAGTCCAAGTGGTAAAATAGCCTTTACAGGAGGTGTCGCTCTAAACGGGGAACTGTCCTATTCCTTATTATGAGACTCAATCTTGCACAGCATCTAAAAGTCAACAGGATCATAAAGAGTTAACTGTGGCTAAGACCCAAACTCCCACACACCTGCCCTCTCATTCCATCTCCTCAACATGACAGAGGAGAAAAAAAGGCATAAAAGTTCCTAGTAAAGACAATAAGAATGGTCAAAATATGTCTACCTTGGAAAAAGTAATTTCATTTATTGTCAATTCCAATTTAAAAAATCAATAATAGAGTAGTGGGAAACAAAAGTCAAACATTAAACCAACAACTTTCTTCTCCTCTTCTTCCTAGTCCCACCTTCATCCTTTCACCTCTGGTTCCTCTTCCCCAAGGGGCACAGAGTGGGCTGGGGGTTGCGGTGGATTCACGACAGCACCTCTGAGCCACTTCTCCCTCCTCCCCCTCTCCCTGCTGCAGCACAGGCCCTTCCCAGGGCTGCATCCTTCAGGGTCAACCTACTTCTACCAGGGCTCTCCCTGCAGGAAATTCCTACAGGAATTTTCCCCTCACTGTGGCCTGGGGCCCTCCCTGGGCTGCAGTACGGGTCTGTGCTCCTGCAGGGTCTCTCCAGGGTTGCAGGGATCCCTGCTCTGGGCCTGAACCACCTCCTGCTCTCCTTCTCCTCCTTCTCCCTCGAAATCCCTCTGCTGCTACTCCCTCCTCAGCTTTTTCCTCCTCTGCCAGGACCTCTTTGGCCTTTCCTCCCTCTTCTTTGACCCTAGGTGCCACCAACTTTGCTGACTGGGGCGTTTTTTCAATTAAGGCCACATGAAAAGCACTTTATGAGAAATATCACACTGTATATAAGAAGCAGTATGGTCTTATATAAACTTTTAAGGATCTTTAAGTTGTTTTCCTGATCTAAAGGTTTATGTCTCAGAAAGTTATGGAAATAAGTGCAATGACTCGGTTAGAGTTAGAGACATTCTGGTACGAGATATGCCGTATGTCTTCAGCCCCCCTGTAAATGGCTGTGGTACTATTCATAAGTATCATACACAAGCAGTGAAGAAAGATGGCTGAAAAAAGTTTTTTTGACAACAGGAATGTATCTTTGTTAATAAGCTGCTTTGGAAATCTGAACATTATTCCAGGATGTCTTCTCTTCTCATTTCCTTTCTCTTATATAAATTAATTTTCAGATCATCACTGATGGATATGTTTCAAGCAAGTCGTAGTACGTCAAAGTGATTTATAGAATAAATGTGTATTTACTATTCCTGAGTCCTTCTTCAATTAATATTTTAAATACTGTGCTATTTATATATTCAGAGAGACAATTTATCAGGGCAGTTTTTATCATCTCTTTTACCCTTAGCAATACTAGTTCTTACAGTAAAACTCCAGTATGTACATGAGGCTGCTTACAGTCATAGACTCACACTCATAGCTTTATTTGAATGTAGGTTTTAATTTAGTCTTAAAATAATCTATATTAACTTGGGTTAACTTTGGGTTTATATTATCTTTCTGTTAATCCATCAATCAATCAAAAATATAGAAATGTTCTTGTTTGATAGCAAAGACCCCACTCCTTTTAGTTTTCAATCCATGAATTTGTATGACTGAAATGGAAGATCAGCTTCATTACATTAAAAATCCGCATGGGATATGAGAAAGGGGACAAAGAGAGAGCTACATGCTGTTTCATGCTGTTTATTGTGTTTAAGGTACTACATATTTTCTGCATCTGATCTATCAAGAACACGGTTAAGGTTTTTTGCCTGAGATTCACCTCCTAGTTTAAAACCAAGCTAACTAGCAAAAAAAAAAAAAAAAAAGTTAATATATTTTGAACATCCCTCCAAACACAGTGTTTGAAAGATGTGTTTCTCCACAACATCTTATGGTTCACGATGACTTTATACTTTAGTACTCATAATTTCAGTTTCTGAACAGGACAAGAGCAAACAGAGGAAACCAAAAGTTAACTGAACTGCTTCACTTCATCTCCACAACTGAATTACTCTGATTTACAGTGATGAAAAATGTTGGCAACTGGGATGAAATATAGGAAATTTCTCTTGGAAGCTATTACCTTGTCTATCCTGATCTTTGAAGAAAGTTACTGTCATCACAGCAGACCTCGTAGAACTGGGTAAATACCAAGTCCTCAGTTCCTGTATTCACACATTGTTTTATTAACACTAGATAACATCATAGGTGTTTTAAGAAGGCCAGGTTCAGTCTGTGTTGCAACAGAGTCAACAAAGTAAAACTTCTTAAAATGTTTGGGTGAGTAATCTGGTACTGGTAGAGAATAGACACCGATATTAGTCACATATTCAGTTTAACTTTGTTACACTATAATGAATATGTTATCTCTTGATGGGTGGCATCACTATTAACGAGGTGACTGAACATCAAGGAACAAAGAATTGTACTGAAACATCTGTTTTTCATATATCCAATTAATATAAATGGTGATTACCAGGGCAGTTCTCAAAAAAGATACAGAAAAAATTAGTAAGTTTTCCTGATATGACACCCTTTCATTGTCATAAACTCAGTCAATTAAATAAACCCCAGACTTTTTAATTTAGGAACAATCAGGACTTTATGATTCAGGGAGTCTGGCTAATGAGACATGGAAATTTCACAGTAAGTCATCAGTTTAATTTAACCTAAGTCTACAATAAAGTAGTGGCCAATGCAAAAGAGAGTGTTGATTTCAAATGAATATGGATCCCCAAAGATATTTTTATCTTCTCACTTAGTGATATATTTGTTACACAGTTTGTTTTTTTACTATAATTTATACAGGAATATGATGGAGTGACATCTCACCTTGCATCAGTCTGTAGAGAAGGTTTGAGCTGGCAAAAAGTAAACAGGTGCTAAGTTTCTTAGGCTGCCAAGTTTCTTGAGTTGACACGTTTCTCTAATTCTGTTATGGTACATGTGCAATAGTTAACTGGATTTTCAAAAAGCAAAGATCAGTCTTATGAGAGAATGTATACCCAAAAGTATGCCATTTAACGGCATCTGTAATAAAATGACCTATTATCCCACAGTTAGATCCCTTTACTGAGCACTAAAGGTATTAAAACAAAATTCAAAATTCTTTAAAGAGAAGTGAAAAATAACAATGAGTTAGTTTTACTTCACAAATAAACCCTATCCATCTGTTTCTATTTCATAGCAAATGAACTACGTGAGAGCAAAGAAGAGACAAGAAAAAACAGAACACACTAATAGCTGCAATTCCAGTGATACAAAACAAGTCTCCTTCCATCATTCTTTGTCTTAGTATTGCTAACAGGTTTTAATTTCTTTCAGGCAAATCATGAAATTCTAGGTCTAATTTGTTGAGCTGCTGGAGTCTTCATTTTGTACTCAGATGAAATATTGCCAAGTGAAAAAAGTGAGAGAAAATGCTGTCACACTGTGCATCACTGTATTTACTTTGCTGCTTGGTGCACTAGGACGTTTTCTGTAAATTGAATTGAGAAGTAAAACAGATACAGTCAAGATGCCATCAATTCCTTAGAAGATTTTGACTACAAAGAACAATGTTTGTACTTAAAATAGAAGAAAGAAGAACTCATTTCCCTTCCTGTTTTATGCAGGTGATGCTGTTTTTATTTTAAAAAAGACACTTAAACTAAGAACAAGATAAACAATGAAAACCAATTTCAAGAAACATTCTTTAACTATGAAAGTTAAATAAAAACTTGTTACATTCTGTGTTACATCTCCTCATATTGCTGAACTCTTACCAATCACAGCACAGAAGAGTGTTGCAAAAGGGGAATGATCTCTCATAAAGTGTGATTTCTACTATTCTATTTATTTATGACATGTGATAACAAGCAGATAGATTGGAATGATTGGCCTGTAATGAAAAAGAAATCCACAGAACAAGCAAAGACAAATAGATGGGCCAAGTATAAACAATAACCTATCCTTTTAGCCTGATATTGAAATGATGCCTTGGTTGATTTGATTTCATCTGGTTTAGTTTCCTCTCTTTTTTTTTTTTTTCCCTAACGGATAATGTATGATGAAGTCTGTACTTCACAGAAGTAGGAATCACATGATAAAGATCCAGGAAATAACTCATGCATCTGAGTTGATTATTTTGCCCTAGCTCATCCTCAGGTGGGAAGGACCATCAAACCTTTATTAGTTTAGGCACATGCTTTTACTCAAAAAAACCCAGAAGGACTTGGCTACTTGGAAATAGAACTGGAATGTATATGAAATAAGAACAATCTCATGTATTTTGCAGTATTAAAGAACGTGAGCACAAAAGCCCTGTGGACTTCTTTCTTCCAAAAAACCTGTGCTGTAACAAGTGTTTCCCCATCACATTCACGGATTCAGTGCTGTAGTGGCTGCTGATGAATATGAGCCCTACAATCATCAGCCTGTCAATAAAACCACATCAGTTTGTCTCAACGAAAATTATACCATCATTGTTAGCTGTTTCTGTATGACAGGGAACATAGTGGTTTGTTGTTATTTAAGCCCAGCTGGCAACAAAGCACAATGCAGCCTCTCACTCATCCTCCCTACATACCCCCATCTTTGTAAGATAGCAAAAGCCCCATCAAGATGGGAGGAGGAAAGATTATTAAGGGCCTTGCTGATCAAGACAAGAGCTGAGAGGACTTGTTTGCCAATTATGGTTCTGCCTGACTTAGGGAGTGAAACAAGAACAGTTTAATTTGCCACCAACTAGAACAGAGAACAAAACCAGAAAAGAACGATAAGAAAAATGCAACCAACTTTAAAGTCTGTTTCTCTCACTCCTTCCTTCTTCCCAGTCTCAGCTTGCTGCTCTCGAAATCTCTACCTCCTCCCCACTTGGTGACACAGGAGACAGGGATTGGAGGTTGTGGTCAGTCCTTCATAGATGGCCTCTGCCACTCCTTCCTCCTTCTCAGTGCTTCAAAGTGTGTTTCCTCCCATGAGATACAGTCCTTAAAGAGTCTCTCCATCATGAGTCTTTTCCAAGGACTGAAACTCCTCACGAACTCCTCCAACAACAGTCATCTCCACAACAGCACAACTCCAAGCACATTCTGCTCCAATGCTGCCTCCTCACAGAGTCACAGTCCTTCCAGAAGCAGATATTCCCTTTGTCATGGACTGCAATCGGATCTTGACTCCACTGTTGACTTCCATGAGTTGCGTGGGTACAGTCTGCTATTTCATCAATGGATCAATGTTCAGCTTTACCCTCAGCCCATTCCCGTTACCATTCCCAGGAAGGTGCCAGAGCCCAGGGCTGGCTCTGCTCCCTATTGCCCCTGGTGCCCTCTGGACTGCCATGTTCCCGACTTGGGTGTTGGGACTGACCTTGGCTATCAAGTCTTGCTTCCAACCCTGGGAGAGTCTCTGTGGCTGATGGCCCCCAGCCCCAGGGAAAACTGCCAGTCCCCATAACACCCTGACACTTCTGATGTTATACCATAAACACCATAAATCATCAATCTTCATTTAAAAACAATTTAAATTTTACAATGAATAATCTCCCTGATATTTATATGATGGTAGTTGACTGTTTTTGAAAGTTATCTTGACAGACCCTTTTATTTTTGATAATGTTCAAATTAAGTTTGTTTAGGTTTCTGAAAAGGAACGAGTGGGGTACCTCTGCGTTGTACTTTACACTATGACAAAAACCAATTCTTTATAGATCATGAGACAAGCCTCTGCATCCACAAAGTAATTTTTGTCTCATAGTGCACAGGAGTGCTGAAGCCTTGGTCTCCTGGGAATGGGTAATGCTATTTGTCTTGGCAATGTCTGATGGAGCATGAAGTTGGTGAAATTCACAAAATTTCTGTCTCCAGATGTTTTTTTTGACATTTAGCAAAGACTAAGTTTGTGTCACATTCTTCCATCTGATATTGTAGAAGACATGTTAATAGCCTCTTTTCTCTCTGCAGCATCTATTAAGGAAGCCTAAGGTTCACTCATAGAACCATATCTAAGACCATTGTCATAAGTCTTGCTTAGACATGAAAACTGTGTTCTAGAGATATTTAGGGTAAAATACAGAAATATGAACAAAAGTTTTATAATTGAACAAATGAGACCTCTTTAAGGACCAACATGAAAAGCGCAAAGCTCTCATCTTGGAAATGAGGAGGACTCAAGCTGTTACTCCTAGTTTTCTTCTTTATGTTTCAGTAGTTTGCTCAATTTCTTTGCAAAAAAAAAAACCCTATGAATATTCTTGCAGATTTGCAAGAGCAGAACCTTTTGCAACACATCAAACAGTAGGACCCTTGGAAAAAGCAGGATGTGCCTGCAATACAGGCAGAGTACAGGAAAGAGTGCCAGCAGTCATGCAGTACCAAACAGCAGTCAAAACCACAGACCAGAATTGCTGATTCCATGATTGCCACTTCAAAGCTAGTAGTTCAGCCTGTAAGGTAAGTATTTTAAACATCTGATAGTTCCAAAAGAGAGAAAGCAAGCTCTCTAGATCCTTTTGTGAAACTCTAAAAGAATGTAATCAGGTTATTTTAAACTGCTACTGAGAACTTATTATTTTCTTCAAGTGTGTTGAAATGACAGTCAAAAGGAAAAGAAATGAGTAAATAAAGACAAAAAGAAACTATCTTTTCTTTTTCTTCTTACCCAGTTTGTTTCACAAAAGCAAAACCTGAATATTTTATGTCAAATGCCATGGTTATAATTTAGAGGATTATTGACCAATCCACTAAATCTAATACTGCATGTGTCATATTGGTTTAATTTTCTTTTTTTTTTTTTTTTTGGTGGGGTGAATCTGAATGATTTACAAGCACATGCCTATACTACAGATGGATTCTTAGGTAAGTTATAGATCTATGTGAATCCAATATTTCTCACATTCCTGTCCACAGTGAGCATTTTGAATTTAAAACTCTGACCAGAGCAATGTCAGTTCATAGTTGGAAATTTCCAGTTGCTCCAAGGGAGAAATTCTCCCAATGACATTTTAGATCAGTGGCTGAGTCAGTGTTTTGGTGGCATGTAACTGAACCCTTGAGCTAATATCCTCTGGAAATGATACTTCCAAGAACAGTATTTTTTTCTCACTTTCATCTCCTCAGACTGCCTGCAGCAATGGCTGACTCAGTTATTGATTAGTAAGCTGAACTCTAATGAAGCTGAAATAAGGGACTCTTGGTTGAGTCTGTTTGCATGTCAGTGCTGAATTTCACTTATTATTGTAGTGAAGGCATATTGTCTTACTGTATTAAATGCTCTGATGCTATACTTCAGAGCTCGTTGGGTACTGAAACCTTCTGGAAATAATCCAGTTCTAAATTTAACTACTAAATAAATAAATTGGACATTGATAAGATTACTGTCCAACAATACAGTGATAAGTCTTCATTTAATATGTAGTCCTCCTTACAATACATCATGTAGTTTTTATTTCAAAGGATAATTAGGGATAAGTTTTCAGTTTCACTGTAATTTAGTATGATCAATGCTTTAATTTCAAACTATTGAATTGCATCAGATATTACTGTTAAAAATAGTATTTTTTGGTATAGATCTTGTGCCTTTACTGATTGCATGTGATAAACCCAAGATGGTTCTAGATTTCTACCTTCATAGTTGCAGATTTCTCTCAAGAAAATCTTTGACTTTGGGAACACAGATGCTACACTGACAATTTCTGTGTCCTTGCACTAGTCTCTGAACATTCCTACTGTTCTTCAAGTTATCATCAATGCAGAGTTGCTCGCTTAAGAAGTACTTATTGAAGCGGTTGAAGTACTTATTCCCCACTTCCCTTATGATATACATTTTGAGTTCTGTACTACCTAGAAGACGATACTGTGTAATAAGATTCCCATTAGAGTGGGGATCATACAAAATTTGAACAAAGAAGACTTCTTTGGCTAAGAAATCTCACAATCTAAATGCAAGTCTCATCAATACAGACAGAATGGAAAGCCTGAGAAAGCCAGGATTAATTTCTTGGCATGCTGAGTAGTGATCTCAGCATAACAGTGACTTATTTATTTATCTATTTTCTATAAGAACAAAAGAGAATGTGAAGAAGGAAATAAAGAAAAAAGTAGTTTTGCATATTTGAAAGGTAGAATTTGAAGCCATGCAATGGGAATCATGATAAGATTCACATTTACCCAGCACATCTTTATTGCCATCCTTTTGTAAGGATAGACTGTCCATGAGATTTTTATAGATTTGTTGAGCTGCCACTTATGAATTTAGGCTGTCAGCAACTTCTATATTGTTTAGTGCACCGTTTAGAGTCTGGGCAATGTCTGTGTTGTGGCTGTCTATACTTTTCCCCATGCATTTACACTGGAAGAAGTAGAGAAAATGGCTATAAGATTGATCAGAGAAAAAAACCCTCCATTTCCATTGACTACTGGATTTGTATTTGATTCCTATCAGTGTTTAGACTTTTACCACTTCTAGTCTCTGCACAAATAATATAAGGATATAAGAGAAAAAAAATTACAATAGTGTGTATGACTTTGTGAATTATAGTTTGTAGCTTCCACAGAAGCTTTCTTCCACTCTTTTTACTGTAGAAACATTAAAATTATTTTGTCCATTTGAGTGGTTTGTTTAATCAAAAATCCTTTTCACTTTTTTTCTGTTACTATGTGTCTACCTAAGGTTTTTCTTGGTTTATGAAACTCGTGAATGTTGCTTCTAAATCATGTATCACATAAAGTGGTAAAAAGGGCTTTCTTATTTCAATATCCCCTTGAGTCCTAGAAGAAAGCTCTTCTAGCCAGACTGACACAGTAATAGATGCTATTTCACTCATGCATTTGATAGAACATGTCATCATCATTTGCTATTTTATTTCTCTTCAGCTTGGGCTGTGTATGTTTTTGTGGAGGAAGACCGACTTAAAAAGAAAGTAAAAAATAATGTTTTCATTATGTGTTTGGACAAGGTATACATTTTAAGTGCTCAGCTTCAGAATCAGACAAAACACTGTCAAAGCTTAAATGACTTCTTAATGGTACTAGGCAATTTAGATGCACTTAGAAGTGACACAGCTTCTATTGCTGGCCAATTGTTGTAGGAAGTATCATTTGTTAAAATGGTTTCCAAATGGCTCCAATTTTTACGTGTCTCACATGCCTACATATCAAAGTCAACCTCAAACATATTTCAAAGTGTTTAAAAGTGATGTAATAAATTTTACTGTTGTGTATTCTGTTTGTACCTCAGAGATCATTTACAAACCCATTCTCACAGTGACAGCATCATGGTATACAGTTTTAATTCTGACTTTCCACTTTAAAGAAAACCAGCTATTACCTGCTGAATTACAACAGTTTTGCAAAATCTGTTGAGCTGCAGACTTTGTAAACAATCTAATCCATCAGTAGATATGAGCACTATATGTGAAAAAGAATAATTTAATGGCTATGGGAAGGAAAACAATGAACATGTTAAATTAATGTGAGATATTATAGGGGAAAGTGGAAACCTTTCACCAAGTTCTTTAAAATTTAAATTATTTTCTTCCTCACCTCTAAATATCATGATTTTACGATGATTAAAACATTAATGTGGTTCCTGATAGTTTTTTTCATGTGTAAAAGGTTTATGGTCATGTTAATATCTTTATTTTCTCCTTAGGTTGTATGTAAATGTGGGAGAAGAGTTTATTTTTATAATTTTTGACTTTCTCTTCCATAAATGATACTGAAATTCCCTACTCAGAAAAGAGGCAAATGGAATCTTGAACTTATTTAACACTCTTGTTTTCTACAACTGGAAGAGCATTAACAGATGAATTTAAGTACAGTCAAATTTGAGACAATAGTTAAAGTTTATTAGTTTCTTTGTCCACCTCACTAGTCTATCTGTAGAAATATCAGGAAATAACACAGTACTAGTAGCAATATATTTTAGATCCATCATTGAGGAGATTTGATCATCTTGAGGTTACTCAAATATATGAGAAAAACACATAAAACGTGCACACAGGTTTCATTCAGCATAGAAAGGACTGTACATTTATAACATGGCTTAACCGTTCATTACCAGCAAGCCACAAAACAGTATTCAAGTCTGGACTCCAGGCCTAATCCTAACAGAATAGGATTCCTGATGTGAATAGCTTCACGCAAAAGCATTTTATAGAATCAACAATCCTTCAAAAAGGGATATTGAAAATTAGCACAGTAAAATGCCTTTGTTTGAATGTGAAAAGTGTTTCTTTCCTAAGTTTGCCATGAAATTGGCCTGTGACCTTCGGCAAGGGACTTTGCATTTGTGTTTGTACATGCTTTGTCCAGCCTGTAACAGCTTTGAAATCTGAAACCTCCCTTACTATGAATCAGTAGTCTCCTGCCTCAGGATGTATCTCTGTAATATAAATAGATAATCTGCAAACTAGAACTAGAGAGCTGCGCCTGTTATTACCTCTGCCATCTAGCTAAAATTCCCCCCTCACCAATCTTCAAAGACTTCAAGAAAACACGAATGAAGAAATGTGAGGTTTATTTCCATATATATTCATTATTATAGCAAAGAAAAAAAGAAATTAATTCTGATTCAAGGTTTGCAAGTTCTGCTGGGATTTACACTACCAGTGCAATTTTGCTATTAATGCTCACAGAAATAAAGATGCTGCAAGTCAAAAACTTGAAAATACTTAAATTTCCATATTCAGTGGCCTCTTTTTAAAATAAGGAAAAAAAGAAAGCCTCTGTGTTTCATAATTCATTTGTGGTGTTTTGTATTTTTTTTCTTTTCCACACAGGTCATGTATTCCCTTATATAAAACCTCACTTATAAAGCTTCATATTTTCTTTACAATCTTGTAAAACCTTAAAGCTTTCAAAGATGAATATGGATCTTTTGAAACAATATTTATTCATATGCATGTGCAATTAAGCTTATATACAAAACTGTTGAGCAAGTGTAAAAGTTTTTTAAACTTTTTATGTAGTGAAAGAAAAGTCAGTCCAAGTCATATACTGTGAAAAGTACTTTATTAGTATAGAGGAAAACAAAAATAGTTTATTTTACCTGGATTAAGAAAATTCATAAGTTTATCTTCTGGAAACGTTTTCTGCCAAGGGAAGAGAATGGTTTCTTCCAAAGAAGTAACTTTCTGACCTTTTCCTATTTATCTAGGACATTAGAGAGAGATTATCAGATTTTTCTCAACTGGTATAAAATGGCATTACTTTCCTGTTCTATGTAGCTGCAAAACAACCCCACAGAGGTGCATGATGCTCTGAGCTGAGGGCTGTCCTTGACTGACCCCCATTCTTGCCTGTAGTTCTCTTAGGATCTCCTGCAGATCATGGATCCCATGGAGTCACCAACCTTGCAGTGTCCTGGAAGTTCAGAGGATATTCCTAAAAGTTGTCACAACAAATCATGATTCGGAAATGAGTTTTACAGAGTCAGTGGAAAACACTGAGGGTTATCAGAGGCTTTAAGAAACATCTAATCTAAAAAGTGGGCAAAGAGGTGAGGAAAAGCTTGCCTTTTTGTAAAGATGTGTTACTTGCCTTGCACTTAATGTAATGACAACATGAATTGAGTAGAGGCAGTTAGGAAGATCACAAGTAAGAGTGAATGTGATGTGAGGCCTGTGACAGACATGCAACCCTCCCACACTGACTGGATAAAATAAATTAATTTTGGAGAATACATAAGAGGTTAAACAGAATAATGGCAGGGTTTGAAGACAGAGAGAAACAAACGGTGGAAAATGAGGTCAAAAACATCCTTAAAGAGCAGCATTGGAATCCCAGAAGCAACACAAGAACCTAGTCTTCCCAACAGTGATTAAACTTCCTTCAGTCACTGTTTTGCTTACTTATATGTAGTGTAGAGCCGTTCATAATAAAATTATTCCTTAGGGGCTGCAGTATGTCATTCTATTTGTGCTTTGAAGTAAGCCAGAGTATATATCATGCCTCACAGCAGGGACTCCTTTGCCATCTCATTGAAAAACCAATTTATGAGTCATCCTGTCAACCTCAGCTGGTTGATCTGACTTGTGAAAGGCAGCAAACTTTAGTTGATATGCAGTATTTCAAGTGAACAAGCTGTAGTACTAAACCATGTGACCAAAATGTAGTACTACCCTAAGACCACCCTGACACTTGAGTAAAGATCATCTGTAGCCTACTGTAGAGTGTCATGTCAAGATTCAATTCCTCTCCTGAAATGTATAACAGAACAATAAGTTAAGAAAAATGTCATTCCACATGGGATAGACAAAAGGAGACAAAAAGATATCTGGGCTATACAAAGGCCTTAGGGATGTTATTTAAACTCAAGAGTAGATTTGAGAAAATAATTAACTCTTGTTTTTGTGTCAGTTCTGCAAAAAAAGTATTTTGAACTGAAAAAAAAATACATTGCTTTTTTCAAAAGTAAGGAATTATTTTTTTATTGCTGAGCAGAAATGAGCTTTGTTTCAAAAGCTGTAAAAGAATAAAAGCAATATTTTGTCTCAAATTACTNGTCAGGTATGGAAAAAAAAGTTTTTTAAACTAAAAAAAAAAATACATTGCTTTTTTCAAAAGTAAGGAATTATTTTTTTATTGCTGAGCAGAAATGAGCTTTGTTTCAAAAGCTGTAAAAGAATAAAAGCAATATTTTGTCTCAAATTACTTTCACAAGTGCATTTGCAAAAATACCTTCAGAAAAATATGTTATTGTTATTTCGAAAGTAATTTTCTATGTTGCTTTTACATGGCTTCTATGATTGACACTATTCTGTATTTTTCAGTGGAAATATTTAGGTCAAAAAACAATTCACCCATGTCTGCTCAAGAGACTATTAGATCACATAGCTGAACTCAGCTCAAAATAGTCATCTTCCCTTTCATTTCTTTTCTTTGGTGTTTATAATAACTTACTCTGTTTTGCTAACACTTTTTAATTTTAACTAATTCCCTGCAGTTATTATACTTCTTAGATAACTAAGTGTATACGAGAACGAAATGTGCTGCATGAATCAGTTTTACTGAAGGGAAAAAAAGGAAAAAGAAATAGAGCAATGTCAAAAATGCAGAAGAAGCAGCACTTTTATTAGGGGCATGATCTGCTATAAAGCAATCAAGAATTTAGATAGAATATTACTTATAAGAATAGAACTGTCTATCACAAACTGAGAAGTAATTTATTTTTTTCTGATATTTGATATTTAGAGTCACATAACACGAGTCAATGACCTCAAAATAAGATATTGATATATCTTGGAGAAAAACCTCGACATAGTACAACTGGAATATTGTTTCTGGGGTTTTTCTGTATGAGCTTTTATTTCTTATACCTGCTGTACATTTAAACAGCAAGGAGTTGTTTCAAAAATAATTGCAGTAGCTAGAAGGAAAGCTAATAATGATATATGCAGATTCTCTGCAAAACATCAGATGCAGAGGTCCTCAGACTGCCTGAATTATTTATGGTTAATTCGGCACATCTCTAGTAATGTCTGGGGCTTGATAGGTCTCTGAAGCACACCTGAGAAAAATGCACCCATATCCATGCACCTGCATACTTTTAATTATAAACTCCACGGATTGTGTGACCAAGTCATTTAGAAATTTTAGCTGAATCATTCATAGAGTAATTTGACATTCTTTGTGCCGCAGTTCGCAAAAACCTAACATTTATTTGTTTATTTATTTATGTATTTATATTTATTTTGATTCAGTGACTCTCAAACGTGATGTGATTCAATAGCACAGAAAAATGCGAACTATCCTACAATCATGGATCAACATTCCTCCTACTCTGACTTTGTCTCTAATTCTGCATCTGGATCCAGTAACAAAATTCAAACAAAATAATTAAGACTCTCCGATGACAAAGGATGCTCAATAGCTTGGATGTATGTCAGGCATGGTCCTTGAATAATATTCAGAAAGAAGATTTCTCTAAAAGAAAGGGGACACTTCAGCAACTTTCACTCACCACAGTAGCTAATGTTACTTAATTACTTTTTTTCCTGTAGGAATGTTTTTTCCTGCCTGTGTACATGTTTATATATCCCTGTGAATTTCATAGCTGTGAATATTAACTAAAATCTTAATGATGCATGTAAAATTATTCTAATATCTGTAATCAAAACCTAGTATTAGTAGCTTAAACAACCAAACCCTTGCAAGAAATGCATGTTCAGAGAAGCTAAAAGATTACTGAACACTTTAAGCTAGAATGTGAAATAATGTGTGAGAAGAAACTTTTAAAATACTAGGAATCTGGGTGAAACTTTCAGTCTGAAAAAAAAAGAAAATCAGATTACCTTTTGCTTTTTCAGTGTTTAATTATTGTTTGTCTTGCAGATAAGAATTTCCTGGACAGAATGGACTAAGGTTTTAGTTAGCCCACAAATTTCCTGTGTTCATGTACATTTTTCTTTATAAACAAATACTTCTGTTTTATTTTTTACAGCTGTTATGTTCAGCGTGTCCTTTTATTACTATAGTTTTAGAGTCAAGAAATCTGAGTCATTAACAGTAGGACTTCATTATGTTTGGTCCATACAAATGCCAAATAGTTCCTTCTTCAAAGACTTAGTGCATAAGTATCTGTAGTGATGTAACTCAGGTATGGGATCAGACAGCAGCTATGTAGTGCCTAAAGCTGAGATCAAGCTAAGATTCTCTTTTAAATCTGTCCAGTTTCAAGAAGGAGCATGACTGTAAGTTATTCAGGTCACTTTTGCTATCCAAAATGCCCCAAATATACATATTAAGATCAGAGCAGCAGTCCAGAAAGATCAGTTATTTTAGGGATTTGGTTTTTGCTTTTAATGTTGACCCTTTGCATTTGTGTATTTTAGGTCTTTGTCCTTAAAATTCAATAGGACTTCCATACTTCACAGTGAAGTCCTTAATGAACACTTCCATCTTGAGTCCTTCCTGCCCTCACAAACACCTCCAATGCAAGGCTCCATGATGGCAGCACAATTCGAGGCACATTCTTCTGCAATGCTGCCCTCCTACAGAGTCACGACCTCCTCTGGATACCGTCATCACCCCTGGATGGGTCTTCTACAAGCTGCCAGCAGATCTCAGCTTCATCACTCCTGTCCATGGGCTGCAAGGTCACAGCTGTCATCTCACCATGGGATACAGTTCCACACAAACCCATGACAAGTGTGCAAAATAAGAGATATCAGTAATTTAAGAGAGATCAACAATTTTCACACCAGAAATATAGGAAGAGACACATCTGAATATCAGGAAACACCTCTGAAGATGAAGTACCTCTAGTGTGTAATGGTGGCCTTCAATAATCTCTCTTCTCTTGTGAAAACATAGGCTTAATATAAGTGCCAAAAGAACATCATGATTGGTGAGTTGCAAGTCTTTATAGATTAATTTCTTGCTAACACTTTTTCTTAAACCCACTGCAGTCCACATATGCTGCCATTGCTGCGTCTTCCTCATCCTTTTTTTGAAATGCTGCTGTTCATTCTTCCACGATTTCTCCTAGACTTCAACCATCCCTTCTAATCTCAGGAGTGTGATGTAGGAAAACATTAACTTTGTGAAATCATAGAATCACAGAATGGTAGGAGTTGGAAGAGATCTCTTAAGATCATCTAGTCTAACACCTCTGCTAAAGCAGCTCTGCTTAGATCAGGTCACACAGGGATGTGTCCAGACGGGTTTTGAAAACCTTCACAGGAGACTCCACACCCTCCCAGGGCAGCCTGGGCCAGGGCTCCCTCACCTGAACAGGAAAGAAGTTTTTCCTTAATTGGAACTTTTTGTGTACCAGCTTTTTTCTTTTACCCCTTTTCCTATCACTGGGCACTACAGAAAAAATAGATCTGCCCCTTCCTCTTGACATCCACCATTTAGATACTTGTAAATATTAATAAGAATCCCCTCAGTCTCCTCTAGGCTAAACAGTTTGTTCCCACAGCCTTTCCTCTTAAGAAAGATGCTTCAGCCGCAGGCCTGCAACTCGATTCTGTGCCATTGATCACCACCCTCAGGGCTCTGTCTTTCAGCCAGCTCTCCATGCACCTCACTGTCCACTCATCCAAGCCACACTGCCTGAGCTTTCTGATGAGGCTGACCTGTAGCTCCCTGGGTTGTCCTTCTTGCCTTTTTTGAAGACTGGAATGACACTGACTTTCAACACAAATATGACCCAGTGTATTGGCTGAGGCTGTGTTTTCTGTCACACCTTCCTGTATACATCTCACAGATGAATGCTGGTATTCTTGTATAGTGTAAGATATATATCAATACTAGTAAAAAATCAGATGACTAATTATATTCATGTTATTCTAAGAAACCTGCCAATTTGAAAATTGAGTAATAAAAATAATAAAAGAAAGATAAGTAGTAACATAATCTGCCTTGAATCTGAACTACCTTGTAGTACAGGTATTTTTGATCTCCCTTAATAGGCAATTAGAAATTCTGAGTTGCTTCAGGTTATTGAAGAGTAAATATAAGGCTTTTAAAAACTCATGAAAAAACACATCAGGAGGAAAAAAAAACCAACAAAACAACAAACTTCACAGGCTTACACTCATCCAGGATTCCACTCTTGATAGTTCCTTCTTAGGGTCATTTATTTATGCAGCACAGCATGTCCTTTTACAAGAGGTCTTCTAGGAGAGGAAGAAAAGTAATGGAGGTAATGACTGATTAGGACAGAAACACAGAGACATAAAGAACCAAAATAAGTGTGTAAGAAGGTGCAAATCATTTTCAGCTGTAGTGTAGAGATAGAAAGGGACCAATTTAGTGACTGCTATGTATGATCATGGGATATCCCCAGGGTTCATTAAAATAAACAAGCCCAAAAACCTCACAGAGGGCAAGGATCAAAATATTCCCTGTGGAAATATCAGTTTTGCAGGTGATACTCTGCTACAGTACAACATTGTATTGTATTGCATTGTATTGTTATATCATTTTGCATTGTGTTATATAATTTCATTACATCATAATCTATTATGCTACATTACATTACATTACATCAAATTATATCAAATTTTGAATCATATTACATATTAATTACATTAATGTATGTTGCTTGATCTCCAAAAAAAGTGCAAGTCTCTCTCAGTACACTTTACATTTATTTTTTTATAATCACTGAATCCATTTTGGTCAGTCAACTGAACTGATCTATGTGACAGACAGTTATGGAGGCTATTACTTTATTTAATAGTACTGATATTTCAGTGCTTTAGTCCTGCTAACAAAAGAAAACAAGTTTTGAGTTTAAGTATCTTGGCTGATCATTATGAACCTCTGGGTTGCTTTGATGATCTGCTACTATTTTGAATTTAAGTTCTCCTGAAAACTGGAACATAAGTGTCATAACTGAAAAATGTAAGGTAGTAATAAATGTTTAGGAAGAGTTTCATATTCCCTGTGAAAAATACAATTTTGGAGGTAATGTTTTATTTCATTTAAGTCTTATTTCATTTAATTTAATTTTACTTTTTAGCAATGCTATTTTTTTATTTTTAGTTTTGACTGGGAAAGTCAATAATTCTTTTTTTTTCTCATATAAAGTATGTCCAAAATTGAATATTTTATTTTATAGAGTTGATTTCAGAAGTTCTGCTTTGAATCGAGTAAAATTAAAACCTTTTTTCCTGAACATTTGCTGTTAGAGAAACAAAATATTTGTCAGAGTTGTCTCCCACAGTCTGAGCAGTTGAAGACATAGTTTACTTAGTGTATGCATGATTTCTTTTCCATTATAGATACATCAAGTTTCTTGATGTTATATTGTGAACAACCTCTAGATTTTTCTACAATTACCTTTATTATCCAGCCCTGCAGGGCTTTTCCAAAGAACTCTTTATATTCTTTCTGCCTTGCATACTCACACAGTGGTTAGAAAATACCTTGCTTCTCTACAGCTTCACACGGGAAATATCTTTTCTGTTCACCATAAGGAGACAGCATCAAGATAAAAAAATCTGAACTGAAAGTAATGAACTGGAAAGAAAACTTGCATACACATATACAGTTGTTTATGAACATTCATAGTAGTGACTTTAAACATAACATTAGCTCTCAACAGACTATGAGAATATACATCTCAGAAAGGATATATGAGTTATAAATTCCTTAAAATCCTTTGTATGTATAATTTCATTGCCTTTGGTGCAATACTGAAAATTTTCTGTATCTTCTTTTAGATTTAAGCTGTAAAGCTGTTATAGTATTTCAATGTTTTTCTAAACATCTCTTCTATGTTCCTGAATATTGGAAAACAAAGCAAAATAAAATAAATGCTTAAGGCTTTTCCCAGCTGGCATTTTACTTAGAAATTAAAGAAAAGAATATTTTTCAGTCAGTCAGTCAGTCTTTTCAACACACAATGTATCCTCTTGCTGCACTGCATTCAAAACTAAAAGAACTAGACACATGGTGAGTTAAAATAGCTTGGGCAAAGATTTGCTTAAGTCTTTTTCCAGAAAATTGTGATTATCTTGGTTCTCAAAAATGAGCTATTGAATTGGAAGTGCTTAACTTTTATTTAGTATAATGAAACTCGATGAGTCTTATTGATTTTCAAACCTATACCTCTATCTCTTTAACTCCTCCTATTGTCATCATATAATTGCTGATAATATATATATCATATATATATAGTTTTTATTGTTAAAAGGTTTCATAGCTGCATTATTATCTAATTATTAATTTGACATATTTTATGACAATCATTAGATTGGATAATTTCAGTATGTCAGTAATTGAATGACTACTTCATTGATTTATTTGTGCTAAGATAAATAACATGACAAATTAAATGGGTTTTAACTTCCTTGTGTACTATTCAGTTACTAAGAAAGCAAATGTTTTTCAGCCTGGTTGGAGCAGACTGAGTTTTCACCTTTGTCAAAGGTAAATTGAAGCACTAAGGTTTTAGTTTAAACACTTCTGGGATATGTGGGACCTGATAATATGTGTCCTAGGGTTCTTAGACAAATAGCAAATGTAGTTACTAAATCACTGTTCATCATATTTCAGAAGTCATGGTAGTCAGGTGAAGACCCAGTGCCTAAAATAAAAGGGAAACATCAAGCCTGCTTTAATAACAAGTCAAAAGAAGGAGTTTATAAACTACAGTCAGCCTTATCTCTGTGCTCTGTAAGGTCATGGAACAGATTCCCTGAAAGACAAGTCAAAACTCATGGAAGAGAGGGAGGTGATTAGAGACAACCAACATGGCTCCAACAAGAGCAAATCGTGCTTCACTAATCTAGTAGCCTTCTTTGATTAAGTAACTACATTAGTGGATAAGGGAAGAGTTATAGATGTTATCTACCTGGGCTTCTGTAAGGCTTTTGATACGGTTGTACACACCATTCTTGCTTCTATATTGGAGAGATACAATTTTGATAGATGAACTGTTAGATGGATAAGGAATTGGATGTATAGCTGCATCTGAAGTGTTGCAGTCAGCAGCTCAAAGTACAAATTGAGATCAGTAAAAAGTGGTATCCCTCAGGGGCCTGTACTGGGACAGATGAAAATATTATCAATGACATAGGCAGTGGGATCTTCAGCAGGTTTACAGATTATATCAAGATGAGTGGTACAGTTTGTTTGCTTCAGAGAAGAGACACCCTCTAGAGGCACCCTTGACAGGCTTGGGGAGTGGTCTCATGTGAACTTCATGAAGTTTAAAAAGGTCAAGTGTAAGGTCCTCCACCTGAATCGAAGAAATTTGCAGTACCAGTGCAGGCTGGGTGATGAATGGATTGGGACCAGCCCTGCAGAGAAGGACTTGAGGATATTGCAAGACAAAAAAAACGGACATGAGCTGGTAATATTCACTTGCAGTTCAGAAAGACATTTGTATCCAGGATGTATTAAAAGAGGTGTGTCCAGTAGGTCAAAGGAGATTATTCTTCTTTTTCAAGAGACTCTCACCTTAAGAACTGCATCCAGCTCAAAAAAGATGTGCATAAGCTAAGGGGAGATTTCCTACCACAGTCTGTAGTGACAGGACAGAGGCTATACGGTTTTAAACTGAAAGAGGGTAGGTTTAGATTGGGCATAAGGAATAAATTCTCTACAATGAAGGTGGTGAGACATTGGAACAGGTTGCCCAGAGAAGTTATGAATGCCCTGTCATTGGAAGAGTTCAAGGCCAGATTGGATGGGGCCTTGAGCAACCTAGTAGAATGTGTCCCTGCCTGTGACAGGCAGGTTGGACTAGATGATCTTTAAGGTCCTTTCCAACAAAACATTTATATGATTTAATGATTTGCTGTTTCTGCAGTGACTAGCCAAAGAACAACAAAACATTTATATGATTTAATGATTTGCTGTTTCTGCAGTGACTAGCCAAAGAACTTCAGGTTTCCAGATGTATAACACAGGTAAGCATTAAAACCTTCCACAGATGTGGTGAGGACATATTTAATAACTTTGAAATTCTCATTTTCACCTGTAGAAATCCAGCTAGCACTCATTGACTCTTATTGACATTCTCCATTTTTCATTTTCATCTGATTCATCTAATTTTGTTATGAAATGGTTTATTTCACCTTTACACTCTTTGGAATGCAATGTTGATTCAAGGACAAGATTGACTCATCTTTTTTTCCTAAAATTTAACATGAAGACTTTGAGATGCCATAGTTCCTTTCCTGAATCTGTATAGTAACTGACAAAGAACCAAGTACAATTAAGTAGTTTTTTAAAACATGCATTTTATAAAATAGTTAAATTTGAATTTAACAGCATCAGAGGTAAAATGCTCTTCTACACTCAAAGTAATAATAAAGCTGTGATGTAGCTACTGGAGGTATTATTTTGGGAAAAAATCAAATAAAAACCTACTTTTTATTACTTCTTCCTTGTCAGATAAAACTGTATTCTCTTGGTCTTACATTTTACATACAAAACAAAAGCATTATCCTAGGTGAGTGCTTATTTGATACCATTACTTCTGGACACTTTCTGCTGCCAAGAGGTAGAATACTGTCATTACTTTGGCAAAGTAAAAGTGGTAGACATTATTTCTGTTAATGAGGTGAGGATAATTAGATGGATCAAAATATAAGCAAAGTACGTTCATGTTACTCAGGTCCTGTTTCACCTGAGTCCACAACTAATGAAGCATGATCAGAAATAACGTGGGTCTCACTTTTGGAGGTGACTCTTAACTCTTACAATGCACTATTGAATGTTTACTGTTAGGGTGGAAACAACCACTTAGATTGTGATCATGACTAATATGCAAATTTTATAGAGAGTATGAATAACCATGTTCTTTCCAGTGATTAAAATGTAGTTTAGGTTGTTGTTTATGTCTTGTTTTTTATGTGTTTGTAAGGATTTGGGCTTTTTTTTTTCTTCTTGTTCTGCAGGTTTTGTTGTTTGGAGTTTTCTTTGAAAACTACAATCCTTCAAAAAAAAAAGGCAAAGGCACACTGTTAATTGCAAACTTTCCAATGTTACTGTACACTAGAAATCTCACGAGAATTGCAGCTTCCCTCCTGCTCGTACTCAGATTTCAGACACCTCTGAATGAAAAAATTAAAAAATACAGACAAATTCTTACAATTGACAAATCTTGGTTTGTGTGCCAGTTGATTGGCTGGTTCACTAGAGACTAGTACTGAAAACTATTGCTTGAAGTGCATAGAAACTGAATTTCCTAGGGTACAACTACTAAGCTTCTAATTTTACAGTAATGACTAGCAATATATTGCCTATTGATGAAAAAAGATATATACACATACACTCTTTCCGCCCATAAATGTGTGCATTGCCTGACATAAATATGTGCATATGCTTGATATAGTTTACAGAAAAGTTGTGCTTCTAAATAACTAGTATTTTATATTTCTTTTTGCTTGTACTTAGAAGTTCTGAGAAAATACTTTCCCTTTACCATGTTTAAGAATATTATTTTCTAATTAATTACAAATCACATTTATGACAGTTTGTTGATCTGATTAAGACTTTAAACCTGTACTTAATTTGAATGGTACTATTTCTATTCTAGACATAAAGAAAATCTGAACCCAAAGACGTCTTCTATTGTTTTTTCCCCTCATGATCTGTAACGGTACATTAAAAAAAAACCCAACCATAAGATATTATTATCTTCCACATAAACTTTGCTCAACGGATTTTAGTAATGGATTGAAATCCTCTAGGTTATTCCTTGTTGGACCCTTCATTCATGGTCTTGCATATCGCACACAAGTAACTACAGCTTTGAAAAAAAAAAGTCTTATTTTCACAATAAGTCTGCTTAAAATAATTTTTACAAACTTTTTTCCTTTTTTTTTTTTTGTAAACAGTGTTTCTTGAACGCTTCAGAATTCAAGTTTGCTCAACGACCTTTTTTATTAGTCTAATATGTTTGCCAATCCCTCGTAGAAGATTTATATTCTTGGGATAAAATCATATCTTATCTGAACTATTCAATATTATACTATTTTTAATCGTGAGATGAGGGGGATGGAAAAAACAGCAATATGAGATCAGTCTCCTGTCAAACATGTCAAAGGGACTGTCAAAGTGGCTCTGAAATGCATTACAGCTGTGAATGGAAGAAGGAAACCTAATAAGCTTTGGGAATATTTTGAAGATTTCTGTAATTAAAAATGAATCTGTAACCTTCTGGAAATATTGATGAAAAAATGTGTCATGAACAGAGAAAATGAATCTTCAGTTTCTGTGCAGTCTCTGTCTTTTAAAGAGTATCCATAGGTTGATGAGGATTTTAATTTCTTTTTTTATTTGAGGTTTGCCACATAAATATTTTCATGGTAAACTACAGATGTAACACACAAAAGGAGAAAGTGCTATGGATGTGCAGTGCTGTTTAAACAATGTTGAATTAGAAAGTACTCCAGATGTGCAATAAAGCTTTGATAGTGTGGTAGTTGCTCATGGCATATAGCCCAGATAAATCTCCAATAGTTTTAGTACAGGAGCATGGTAGTTGTTCCAGGTAAAACTAAATAAAATGATGAGTAGATATGGTATGATCTTGTTCAAATCATCTTTCTTTTCCTCTTTCCTTGTTCATTTTCTCCTTTTTTATTTTCATTGAATGTTCTAGAGAATGGGCGTTAAATTAAAGTCATGAAATCTTTCTTTGGGAAAACAAAATGAAAGATACTGAAGAGGTGACTTCGGTTTTGTTTATACAAGGGAAACATGCTTTTAAATGTGTAACTTACAAAAGACATGTTCATTAAACTGAAATACCAAGAATGTCCACCTTCTTTTATGTATGAGGTTTCAAAGCTATTGAGTGTCAGAGGAAGCTGATGAAAGAGCAAGTGATTTTGACATTCTTATTTGCGGTCAGTTCCTTATGCTTTGCTTAGAAAACTGCTGGAATTGTTTCCAATGTCAAATTCTGAAAAACACCCTCTAATGTAGGCACAGACATGGCTCATGGATTCAGCTTCTACTTAAGTTCATCACAAACTTTGCAGGGATCTGATGAAGAATATTCATCTGTGGAAGCAGATCTTAAAGTGAGTCTTTGTATATTAATTTTTTTTTTAAATAAAAGGTTAAATTAGCTATAGGAAACACATTGCATTTAGAAATACCAACTACAATTTATAGTCTAGCTCAGCTTTTTGCCTGTCTGACCAGTTGATCTGAAAATCATTAAAGTCAGCTGTACTTAGAAGCAGTTTCCCGGCTAAGGGTTTCAATAGGTTATACTGCAGTTAAACAGTTAATAATAAATAGCAGAAAAACTAGCAGAGGAATCCCAACAAAAACACAATATTGAAGAAAGAAGAATGACCTTTAACTTTAGCCAAACAGTGATCTCTGATCTTCCCTTGTGGGTTACACTCAAAAAAAACCATTTAGTAGTGAATGATGAGCAAATGTTACAGAGACATGGCTTTTCTTAACTTCAGTTAAAATAAAATAATAAGCTCCAAATTCACCCCATGGTGTAAAATGACACAGGAACTCTTCTCTTTTCAATTTTGATGCCACAGTTTTGCTCAATATTAGTGGGGAACTTGTACCGGGATCTCCAAAATGCTATTATTTGACCCTCATTTTGTGAGGTTGCTGTAGCTGCAGATTGCAGTTTAACTTTCACACATGAAATCTACAAATGGATGAGATTTCCCCCTTTGCTAAAAGGGAGTACTGTCACAGCCTGCAGGATAACGCTTTCCAGCTCTCAGTACTTAAAACTCAGCACTGGTATAGAGATAGTTAACATTTTTGTGTCACCCGTGAACGTTAAACCACCTCTTTTGGTCAGATAATAGGTCCTTGTAGCCCAGTATTGTTTCTCTGAAAGTGGTCAGTGGATCCTAAAAGAAAAGGAAAATGGTTTTGCAAAAAGACGCTTGAACAGAAGAGGTTATGGTTTCTATATAGTCATGACTTGGCCTGGATAAGAAGAATAGGAAATGATAGTTCATTACATCTTAAATAAAAACCTGTTAAAATTGGTGCCATAGAAGCCAAAAGTTTGCATGTATTAAAAAATGAGTGAAGCAAAAAAAACACTAAGAAAGAAAAGTAAAACTTACCAAAGATATTAAAATTAAAATCAAAAGCATCAAGTCTTGTTAAGAAGTCTCAGAGTCAAAATGTTCCTTTGTGTTCCAAAGCAATTTAAATTTATCAAACATATTTGTTGATGGGCCTTGCCAAACACCTTTGGAAATCTCAACACTCAAATAATATCACCAAAAGACATTTAATAATGTCCCTCAGGAAGAGTTTTAAAGAATTCTTTATTAAACAATAAAAGTAAGTATCTAAACAAATTAAGCACAGCTTGGAAAAGGTATTGTTGTGAGATTTGGGTTTGGGGTTTTTTTCTTCTTTCCTTCAAGGACAAACAGCAAATCTGTAAAAAGCTGTCAGGTCTAGCTACTATCCAAAAACCTCTCATGCTTTTCTAAGGAGCCATGTTAACAGGTTTCACTGTCAGTGATTTAATTCAAGCTCACGAGCTTAACCAGCTTCTTGTCTTCTTCCAGACTTCCTGAAGTCAGTCTGACTGCCACCAGCCAGGAGGCGTTTGGGTGCTCTCAGGCTTACAATTCAAGCAGAAATTGAAATGATTTAAGGAGTAGGGAGATGGCTGAAGTAGCACCTGAGGCTGATCAGTCTGTCTGCCAAAGCTGATGCTTAGAAAATGCTAGTGAAGAGTGATTGTTTTCATATTTTAGAGGTCATCTGATGTAGCTGCATGTAACAAAGGTGGTTTAATCACAACAAAATCATATACAAGATATCACCGTGTCCCTGCACTATTAAAAATAATCTCCCAGGTAAAAATAACTCTGTCTTTATGGGAAAAACTTCCATAAATTTCTAATTAAGAAACATATCCTTCTCCTCCTCTCAATACTTGTTTCTCTAATTTACATTATAAACAGATAAAAACATTATCACTCCTTCATATAGACCTTTATAAAACTCTCGTCCTGCTGAAACCCCAGGAATTCACTCATCAATCACCACAAACTCAACCTATCTCAGCAAATTTTTTTCCTTCTCAATGCATTTGGATGTTATTCCATTACTTCTGACACTCACCCAGAAGCTGTTAGTCCAATAGCATCCATTTCATGCTTAGCCACTGTTCAGGTTAAAGTATTGAAACACCCTTGAGGAGTTCCTTTCATCAAAGGATTTTACTGGGAAAACAAGAGAGAGTCTATAGTATTTTTATAGAAGATTTCATCAGTTTCTCTCAGCTCTGTACAAACCTTTGTGAGAGTAAGGACCTCGGATCAAGCCTTCAGTAAATGTAGTCATCTTTGATTTCATTTGAGCCATGACTCTACTAGTGGCAATCTGGTGGACTTAGGTAGGATTACTGGCAAACTCTGTTTTTCTGTTTTATGCTGCTGCCTTCTCTGGTTTTCATCACCTATGTTTGGCTTAGGGCTTTTTCTGCCTTTCTTGTGGCATTATTCCTGGGTTTAGAAGGCTTCATGCCTTTCCCAAATCCCATCTCACTTTTTATGGGGAACAGCCAGGAGTAATCCCTGTCACTTTCTCTTATAAAGGCCCTGCTGTCTCTGTCTTGGTTCATTGGCCTTGGAGATAACTGATAAGGTTGTTTTTTTTATAGTAATATGAAAAAATTACAGCAGCTGAGAATCAACAGTGTCATGGCCGCTAAATAAATATCTCACCAGTGCAATCTGATATCTAGGACCAATTTACACAAATATTAATCATATTCTGAGTTTTATTTTGAAATTAATCAATTAAACAAAACAATAACTAGTTTCAGTTTTGAGCATAGCTCATGTCATGAACTTTCTCAAGTTCCAGAATGAGATGATATCAGTTTTGTGTGTCCTGGTCCTACTCAACCCTTCAACACCCTCGAGCAGCTGGTATAATCTCAAGGTATGTTTTCTTCACTACACTGAGGATATCTTTGTTAAAAGAGCAGGTAGTATGGAAATAGTATGATAGTATGGCTTACTTTCTGGCTGTGAAGGCAAGTGACAGCTCCATTCATATTCACACAGTTAATTCTCTCCCCCTTCAAAACAGAGTAGCCTGATCCATGCAGTCTATTGCAAAAAATCCCAAAACATACCTGAACTTTGCCTGAAAGCTACTTGGCCTTGGCAAAACCCATTCGAGGAACTGTGCTAATCTCTAGTGACAATCTCAGGACAGTTCAGAGCTGTGCCCCGTCTCTGATTTATCAGTTAAGACATAGATTGAGAGTCAGCAGAGAATTTGAAGGAAAACTTGATAGTATGTGTGTTTGAACCCTTTAGAGACCAAAATCTCTTTTGCCAAGTTCTATATAAATCCCTATATCCTTGCCTGGAACTATATCTGCCCCCAGACATCAATGCTTAGGAATATATTGATATATTTCCTAACATAAGAGGGTGCAGTAATTCACACATTTGTTAACAGACATGTTTATTATGTTCATATCCAGGCCATAAAGCAGCCATCAAATGCCCAGGAGGAAGAATTTTAATTTGCAAGCATGGCCACTATTTCTGAAAAATACTAATTTTGTTTAATGTTGATTTTGTTATTCTGGGAGAGAAAGGAACAGAGAAGGAGAGTGAGTACCACAGAGGTGATGTGTCTGGTTTAACAAGCACTATGTGTTCTGCCGGCAACGCAGTCCAGGGTTTGCATTCACTTTTGCAGAGAGATTTGCATGATTTTTAAGCCACTGATGCCAGAATAAAGCTCATATATTGAAAGATTCCATTGCATATTGATCTTCTATGCTTTAATAAATGACTAACATGAGATTTAAGGGTGTAAGAATGGCCAAAAATATGGGCAGATAGCTTAGATTATTTTAAACTGTTCTTCATGACTAACTTCTCCAGAAACCTCATATGTCCTTTAAATCTTAATCCTCTGTTGTAACATGTCAGCTATTTTTTCTACAAACAGCACAACAAATACTTATTGTCTTCATCCTAAAAAGTCAAGCTTGAACTCAGTTTCTCTCCACCATACAGCTGAATTTCAGCTCAGCAGTCATCTCTTTCAAACAAGTTTCATCACAGAAGTCAAGGAACAATTCCCAGAGAGTCATAAACTTTACAAGAGATATTGCAGCTTTTAAATGTCTCAGATCAGATTGTACATTGAATTGCAGCTGGGAAGGTCATGCTATTATCATATTGTAAAATATTTTGCATTCTGTTGCTGTTATTGTTGTTCCCCCATCAAGAACATAACAAAATGTTCCAAATTTCTCATGAAAAGGGATGGAAAAATACCAGAATAAGGATCTTTACAGTAATCATACAGCAATCACTTCAGGCACTAACCCAAACTGTGAGGAAATTCTGAGGTCGTAAAGAAACTTGCATCCATGGTAAATATTTCATTGCCAAATTGACAACAGTACTGCAAGGGTGTGTGTGTGTGTGTGTGTCTTTTCTTCGTGTTTATCATTAACAATTCCAAATAAGTCACAAGTATGTTTCTCAATGATGAAGTTGTCAAGAAGAAGAAATTCAGATTTCAGTGAATCATGGTGTGATACAATAGGTTTTGCTGGGCAGTTTGACCCAATATACATTCAGCCCTCAAGCACTTCAGGAGGAACAGAGAAAGTACGGGAAAAGTGTGTGTCTTGATCTCGTAGATCTTCTCTGATGTTTTAGCAGCTGTTAGTTGTCTTAATCACTTCTTCTTTTCTTAATATATCTTTTCATTTGAGCCCTTTGGAAACTCTGCTTTCTACATGATTAGGCTGAGCCTGAGACAGATGGAAACACTGTGGGTGCTGAACAAGCAGTGTCTATATAGAAACCAGTGGTGTGTGGAAGTTGGGGAAATAACTTCTGCTGCTGCTGTTTTTTAGCAATTACAATAATATACTCGAGAGACTTGGTGATGTAGTGGTACTTAGTAGCACATAGAAGACAAAAAGGACTAGCAAGGTATTAAGTGAAAGAAAGCTTACTTGCTAGGTACATTGCAAGAATGTTGTTATTATGTGTAACAGAAGAAAAGCTGTAAGAAAAAGAGATCTGTTTACCTTCTCTATGTTACTAGAATTGTTCAATCACAAATGCTTGTAGGAGAAGGATTAGTCTGGCATAAATAGCAAGTGGATAAATGTTGACATAGATGATAATAACATTTTCTGAATGAATACTTTTGATCTTATTGGAGTTAAAGTTGTTTTTATTTTGACATATGTTGATTTAATTGAGGTCATTAGAAACACTCAAAAACATATGAAACATCATGAACCAATTCAAATGCATTCTCTCACCTCCTGAAAGTGTTACAGATCTCACTGCATTTATGTTTCAAGATTTTCATGTTAATACCAATTTCGAAACGAATCTTTAAAAAAAAAATCTCATATATCTCCAAGTGATGCAAAATGAAGCAAACAAAATACATCCTACTTGTTACCTTAGTGTTTATTTGAGTGATATTTATTTGATATTTCCAGTTCCATTCTAACACTTCACATACATCAGGTAGAAAAGCCTGGTTCTCAGCTGGTGTAAGACAGTTTTATTTCATTGAAATTGGTTAAACAAATGACTATTTACATTAGTTGAAGTTGTGGTCTATGAATTATTACATAAATAAAGGAATAAACCATTGGAAAAATCACTTATAACTTTGTTAAACAGATGGGGGCAAAATAGAATGACTCAGTAATTTAACTACTATACTCAACAGTACAGTCCATGTAAATGTAATGTCAAAAGAATGTTCCAGAGAAAGTGCAATATTGCATTATATTGTATTAAAACTTCAATTTGTAGCATTGGTGTTTATTCAGCAGCCTTGGACAAAGGTCAAACATTATTCTTATCAGAGTAGATGTGAACCAGAGGTTTTGGAGTTGCAGACCAAAGGAGAGAGAAAGCTCTTTCAGCAGTGTCATCTTTAGCTTCTGATCCTGACCTGATGACACACCAGTCACCTGCAGTTTTTGTGGTGGTAAGCATCTCAGCACACTGTCAACTCTCGAGTCATGACTTTGGTCTGCTGGACTGACAGGGCTTAGCCAGTAGAGAGCAAACCAGACTGTGTTACAGTCTCTTACTCCTCCTAGACACTGCTCTGGAAAAAAGTATGTGCAGGAATTGCCACAGAAGTATCTCCTTTCTGAGGCAAATTACTTTCCTCTTACATCTGAGTTAGTAAATTTGTCTTGGTTGTTATAGGGATAATAGAAAAAAGCCAGAGGATCTGTGCGGACACAGCTGTATTAAGATGAATTTGGTGCTGTAGTATTCCCAGGGTAGCCATGGGAATATGTAACTGTTAGGCCAAATTCCTCTGCCCTTTTCTGCTAATTTAGATCTGGATAAGCTAAATGCTTTAAGTGTCTCGTTCCAGATTTCTGTTGTTGAGTTATGCAGCATTTGGCTTCTCGTGTGAGAAATATACTCCCGTCTGTAATTGTTACCATCTGTTTGGTATTCTGGATGTAAAAATGTAATGGAGATGAAGTCATATTTCATATTCTTTTCTCCATTTGGAGGTACGAATGAAGCTATAACAGCCTGTAAATGCATCTGCTGGTGACAAGATAGTACAGCTGGAAATGGGATGCTAGATTCTGCACGGTTCAGAAATCTTGTGTGTAGAATCTGGTGTATTGCAATGTGTGCCGGCATTCTGTGATCCCATGAGATGATTGATGTATCATAAATAGGGTGACAGAAAATTATTTTTGCTGGTGTGATGGGAATAGGAAATGCAAAATGTCAAAAATACCCTGAAAATAACCATTCAAATTTATGTAAATTGCTTAATTAATTGACCTCATTTGTGCTTGCAGATTTCCTTTGCATTTTCCTTTGTAAATTAGTTATTTTTCATTGCACATTGAGACAATATTCTGAGGCTAATTAAACCCTTTAAAGCTATAGGTTAATATCCAATTCTTATGTAAACACATTTATAAACATTAATCAGATCTAAATTACACATTTTATAAATACTGTTTTATTCATTTGCAGCTAATAGACCTACTGCTTGTATTTGTTCTGCTTTGGGATCAAGGAGCCCACCTTAGTCTGTAAATGTTATTTATTTAAATGGTAACCTGCTGTTTACTTTTGCATTAATTTCCAAGTATCTCTGGTGTTTTATGATCTCATGGAGGCTACAGGATAAGACTCTGTTTGGAGTACAAAGACCAAACTCAGAATTCTGTTGATGGCTGTGGTTGATACAAAGATGCTCTAGGGAGAAAGACTTTGCAAGAAACATGGTAAGCTGGTAGAGAGGAAAGGTGAGTATGTTATCATATCATACATCTTGGAATTTCATTGAATTGCCTGTTCTTGGGAAACTGAGCTCTTTCTCTTTGTGAAATGTAAACTAATTCAGATTATAGTGAAAAAGAATGGAACAATCCTTGATGCGTGAAGTTTAGTACCCTCCCCACATTTTCCTGTTAGCATCAGTATTCTAACACTGGATAATATTTTTTTTTTTTGCATAAATATACCCTATCCCTTGGAATTTCATCTGTTTCTTGGCAAATGCTTGCAAATATATGGGAAATGCATTTTTCTCTAGTAGGCAAAATCCATTTTCTGTTCCTTATTTGAATGAATAGTGACTAAATGCTCTTTCACAAATTATTAACACTACATGGAAAAGGTGGAGTGGTATTGTGGATATTAGTTCATAGAACATATAGTAGTATGTTCAATCATAGAATAATTCAATCTCTTTCTAAAATAATTGTAAGTAAATTTTGACTGTTTATATTGTTGCCATGATTTTGCTCTGCATTCTGTGGACAAGAGTCACAGAATCACAAATTCATTTAAGTTGGAGAGGCCTTTAAGGTCATCAAGTCACATTTTTAATTGAGCATTGCCATGTCCACATGTGGTCCAGATCTTGTCCCACATTGCTAGGTACTATACAAATGCTGAATGGGAATATTCCCTGTTATGAAGAATATAGACCTTGCATTTATTAAATAGCCAACAGCTACAGATAAAAGAGGCTCAAAAATGTTAAGAGGTCTGGCCCACCATCATGCCTTTGACTGCTATGATTTGATTTTCTATAAACTCACAGAGCTTATTACTCATAGGTCTGGTAACCTCTACATGCCTGGTTGGTTGGTTGTTGTTTTTTTTTCTTCTTAAAACACATTCTGTTGTGTACAAGGGATGGAAATCAGACTTACAAAGCAGCAATTCACAGCGTCTAATGCTGGAAGATTGATACCATATCTAAATCTCTGGAACCTCTCCATAACGTTTTCGAACAGCTGTCAGTAGCTCCGTGCATTTATTAACTAATTCAACTGGAATCTCTGAATGCACATCAGTTGAAGAACTGATACAACTGTTACAAAATTTGGAATTTTTCCTTTTTTGTTGTTTTGTTTACTTTTATTCCCAGTCTATAGATTATTTTATTGTTAAAGATAGAATTCAGTTGTCATTGTTGGACATGTTTTTCCCCTGCTCTCCTTCCTCCATTTTCTCTCTCTCTATATATATTTAATCAAATATACATATGTATTTACGCACACATATATGTATCTCTAATACAGATTTTGAAGCAAGAGGGGCTGAAATTATAGTACAGCTGCTGGGCTATTTGAGGCTTGCTTACAGTCTTGCTTCCTGGGCAGCTGTGTACAGATAGCTAAGTGCAGCACTTGGCAAAATCGAAGAAGACATGTCAGACAAAATGACCATTCTGTTACAATTGGAGTTTTCTCCTCAACTTCTTAGCTAACTGCACATGTCTCAGAGGATAGTCTTGAATTTGTGGGCTTAAACTTATTTACTGTAAAAAGGCAAGCAGCAGCAAAAGGTTACCTGTAACAGTTCTTTGAAAAATACAGACCTAATTAAATACATGGAAAGAAAATCCAGCTGAGGCAATGTGAAACAGAGAATTTCTGTGCCAGAGGGTTTGAAGGACACTTTATTATTATTTCTGGTTTATATTCTGTAGGTTCACACTCAAATGTCTTGGCTCTGAGCTCCATTCTGAAAGAGATAAAAAATATGTCTCATTTGAAACTATTGAATTTCACCTTGCTAAGTCTTTTTAACTGCAAAATCAACTGCCTGGCATGACTTTCAGGTGCCATTGAAAAATCCTTCCTGGCATAAATATTCCTCGACAAATTTCAGCCAAAATCTGGCATAGGAATGTGCCCAGAATATGGGCTTAGATTGACTGAAAACCAGCCAGAATTTGGACCAAGATACTTGAAAGCTTTGCAAATTATTTCTGTTTTGTTAGGGAAATGTTGCCCAGCTGTAGTCATTACAGATGCAATGTAACAATTATTATACCAAGTGAAAGAGCATCCTGGGGGTGTGGAAAGATGGAGGACACCATTTCATCTTGCACACAACAGCAGAATGGGAATCCAAATTCCATTTATCAGAGTACTAATTAAAGGGACTTAACTATTTTCTCAGCCTGAACAGAGTGGCCCAAGTAAAATCTCCTTGCTGGTTCAACAGCTGGTTCCCCAAGATATTTTCTCCAGATGGATTGCATTTGTATCTAATGCAACAATACCACTTATGTGGCAAATATTAGAGGGTAAGGAGCCCTATGAAAACATTATTTCTTTTAAATAAAGTAATAGCACTTTTTCTTGAGAATTGTAACCTGATTCACTGCATTTTTCTTTTTGCAACCTAGTGTTGTTTCTCAAATTTTCACCATACATCAATGCAAAATAAGATGAAGATATTTTATGTGTGTGTGTGTGTGTGTGTCTATGGTTCAAAAATCATTTTATTTTGCTTTTTTTTGTAAACCAGATATTAAATAAATCCTTGTATAATTCATGAAACCATCCTTGTGTATGGTATTTTCCATGGCAGGTTGAAGTGGAATCATAACATGCTGATTATAAGGAACTTTTGGAGCCATCCAGTCTGACTGTCTGATGAGAGCAGAACTATTGTCAACCTCAGGATTCGAGGATCAGGTTAGATGGCTCAACATGCCAAGATGTGAAAGATTCCATGGATATAGGGTCTACAGCTATGCTTGTGTGGAACTGCTGTCCTGGCTTTTGCTGAGATAGACTTAATTCTCATCATAGTAGCTGCTATGGGGGCTGTGTTTTGGATTTGTGTTGGGAACAGTGTTGATAATTAAGTGATGTTTTAGTTATAGATGAGTAGTGCTGAAACAGAGTCAAGGCCTTTTGTGCTTCTTACCTCATCCCACCAGCGAGTGGGCTGGGGGTACACAATGAGATGTGAAGGGACACAGCTGGGAGAGCTGATCTCAGCTGTCCCCAGGAATTTCCCAGACCATAGGATGTCATGTCAGCACATAAACTGAGGTAGGAAGGAGAAATGGGGAGACATTCAGAGTGATGCTGTTTGTTTTCCCAAGTCACTGTTATGTGTGCTGGAGCCCCGCTGTCCCAGAGATTGCTGAACACCTGCCTGACCATGGGAAGTAGGTAATTAATTCCTTGTTTTGCTTTACTTGTGTGTGCAGCTTTCACTTTCCTTATTAAACTTTCTTTATCTCAATCCATGAGTTTTCTCATTTTTACCCTTCTGATTCTCTTCCTTAGCCTGCCAGAGAGATAAGTGAATAAGTGGCTTAGTTACTGTCTAGGGACAACTGCCCTTCTAGTGATGTGGTTTATTTTAGCATCCAGTCTGAATCTCTCATGCCAGGCTCTTGCTTCTTGTTACATCTTATGTCACTGAGTAGTTTTTCATCATGTAGCTGAAAGCAGAGATTAGATTTTCCCTTAGCCACCTTTTCATGAGATTAAGTAGTCTGAGTTTCCTGAATCTCACCCTCTAGGTACTGTGTCCCAGGCTCCCAAGTATCCTGGTAATCCTCTGCTGGAGCCTATCCCTGTTTTAACACAATATTCATCCTACATCCTATTCCTATTCTTAATATTCTTATTCTGTACTTCTGATAAAACTTTCCTACACTGCACTCTGTCTGTTTCTTTGTTTTAGTTCATGGGCTTTTCTTTGGGTGAGTTGAGAAAAATGGATAACGTAATAAACATACTAAGAAACTGCGTAGGAATTTTCTTTCAAATCCAAGCTGGCTCAATTGTGAATACTCACAAAAAGTATACTGAAACTCACCAAAGAAAAAACTGTCAAACTTTCTCTGTTATTTTCCATCTCTATCTTCAGCCAAAATTCCTGAAGTGATGCAATAGCATGTTGTATTTACAGTTTTTGGAGTAGATTTTTTATTTGTGTTTTAAAAATAATCCAAACAACTGCACCATTAAATTCCACATAGTGAGTCTTCACATAAGGAAAACTCTCAGGAATGAAAAAAGATAGTTTAGGGTTTCTCATTTTGTTTGGATCTCCTAAAGTTAGACTACACAAAGGTATAAATTACCTTTTCTGTTTCTGCACATAGCAAAGCTGGATGGCTTAAAAGATTGTTTCCAGTATGGACTACTTCAGGAAATATATGATATCCATCAACTGATACATACCAAAGTCTTTTCCTGTGATTGGTTATCATCTTTCAAAGGTGATATTTCTCTCACACTAATATTTGCAGATATCTATATTTTCATGTTAGCAGCCATGAAAAAAGTGCTAAGGTATATATTCCTTCAGATGATACTCTGAGAGGACCTTGTTTCAAGATACCCTCTGATGACCCCATAACTAAAGGGCCGTATGTTAACCACTTTCCTGTTCACGGCCATAAGACTATAATTTCCCTCTGGATTTGACTGTGCTCCAAGGAAGACAAAGAAAATATACACAATTTCACTTGGTATTTTTCTGTCAGACAAGAATCAGGCAGACAGAGGGGAGAGTGCAGAATCTCCTGGGCTGAATTTTCAAGTGCTATTTGTTGATGAGGCCACAGAGTTATACACATATGTCAGTTGCTTTCCTGTTTGTTTGGTCTCCCATGAAAGTTAGCGTGAAGTCCCTACCAGAACATCTTTCTGTTTAGTTGTGATGGGATTGTGGGTGCTGAGTCACAAGGAAGCAAAGTCAGGCAAAACAAAATTTTTAATTTTTTATTGCTACAGAAGAAAACAAGCAATGTCAGAGTGACAATAGAGATCGGGCCACAATTAACATGGTTAGTTGCAGAAAGAAAAAAAATTAATCTGTTTGCCTTGAAGTTAACTTGGAACAAAACTTGTCCCTTGTATTTAAACACATTGTGAAAGGATTCCAAGAAAAAAATAGTCAAAAGTTTCACTCTAAAGTTTCATTCTAGTCTCATTGTAAAAGTGAAACCAAATATCTTTTAAATGTCATGAATAATAAAGCAGGGAACATATTTTTGAATTTCTAAAATGACTTGATGGATTGATTTTTATTTTGTGTATTTCAATCACCTTCCCAACTTTTCTTGGTATGTGATTTAAGGCTGAACTGTTAATGTCACTGACTACTGGAAGTGAATACGTAGTTGGTGAAATCTTCCTCTTCATCTATATCCAATGAATATTGTCTAGAATTAAACCATGGCTTTTTCCAGTTATCATACATAGATTCAGAAAAGCCTGATTCTGTGATTAGTCACTTGTCATCAGATTTCAGAAATATATGAATAGTTAAACATTTTTTAGTATGCACCCAATATTTTTTGGCATATCCATTTTGGAATAACCAGTTCCCAAGCTATCCATGTGGTGGTATGATGGGTTGACCCAAGCTGGATTCCAGGTGACTACTAAAGCTGCACTATCACTGTCTTCCTCAGCTGGACAATGGGGAGAAAATATAACAAAAGGTTTGTAGGTTGAGAAAAGAACAGAGAGAGATCACTTTCAGTCTAAACAGGCTTAATTTGTGGAAGTCGGTGAAGTTTATCACTAATCAAAATTAGAGTAGGATAATGAGAAAATAAAAATGAATTCTTAAAACACCTTCCCCTCACCTCTCCCTTCTTTCTGGGCTCAACTTTACACCTGAGTTCTCCATCTCGTACTTTTTCAGCACCATAAGGTGGGGAGTGGGGGTTATAGTCAGTTCACTACATGTTGTTTCTGCTTCTCTTTTCTCAGAGAGAGGACTCCTCACACTTCTCACTGCTCCAGTGATTCCTTCCCACAGGCTACAGTTCTCCTTCAATGTAGATCCCTTACATGGGGTGCAGTCTTTCAGGAACAGGCTGCTCTGGTATGAATAGAACCACAAGAATCACAAGTCCTGACAGCAAACCTGATCCAGCATGGGCTTTTCTTTCCACGCATTCACAGCTCCTGCCAGGAATCTGCTCCAATGCAGACTTCCCATGGGGTCACAGCCTGCTTTGGGCACACACTCGCTTCAATGTGGGGTCTTCCCTGGGCTGCAGGTGGGTCTCTGCTCCCTTGTGGCCTCCAGATAACTGTGGGATGCAAGAACCAAAAAATAAAACCACATAACTCAATTTAGTTTCCTAATACCGTATGTTTCACATCTGAAGAAACTTGTGGCTCTTGCTAATGAGCAAATCATGTCTCAATACATCAATTGAATGGAAGAGGAACTGATGTAGAGGGAACTGATATAGAGAGAAATCTACAGCAGCATCAAAACAGACTGTATCCATCCTAGTAACAGTTGCCATCACTAGATGAATCTTTTCCAACTATCTAATGTGCAAACTAGCATTTATGTAATTACATCTTGAATGTGTAAAGGGATTTATATGTATTTGAGTTTCAAATGTTGCCACTCAATCACAACCTTTAGTGGACTACAACAGATATTAATATAAGTTATGTTGAATTTGTGGATGCTGGACAAATGACCAGATGTCCCCATCTGCTCTGAGCAATATTGATACCTCCTTTCCTTTCTCAGACAGGAGCACTCACAGTGTCAGGACACGAAAAGTTACCAGATACTGCTTCTTGCTCTGAGTCATCTATTCCCAGAAAACACTGGCTCACACTCTCCAGCTGGGTTCTTCATGAAAAAAAATTAAAATAATCTCTTGCACAGCAGTGTCCCAAATGCCATATGCATTGTCACAGTCTGCTGCATGTTACAGAACTCTTGCTAGCCCAGCAGGAATTATGCCATCAGAACTGGTGAACAGGACACTCTGGGCTAGCTTTGTCCAATCCAATGATGTTCCAGCTCCCCATGAGGAAAATGTAGACTATGATATACTTATTCGTGTCTCATAAAGAGCCAAAGAAAACTGTGAATGTAAGTTAGAAGGACTAGGGTTACACCATGTTTTCTCTTATGAGATAGCCTAAAAAACCCCTCTTATCCTTTCTCTCTACTTTCACAATTCCTGGGCTAATTAGAAACTCTTAAGCGTAACCACAGATTTTTTTCTATCAATCTCACTCAGCAGGCTTTCCCTATAAAGCTCAAATGCATTCTTCCGAGGAACAAGGATTCTCTAGTGCATCCTTTTACCAGCATTTGCTACCCACCGAGCTGTCTCTTTATACCTTTTTTTTTATGTGACTCCCTTTTACTCCTGCTTTTATTTACTGATGTAGTTACCTTGTTGCTGATCTCTGTTTATCTTCATGGTAAAATTCCATAGGAAATTTGCAAGATTGCATTTGGTGCAATTTATCTTATTTGTGTTTAGAGATACAAGAGCCTTTCTCTCTAGCTCTTGGTCCATGCCAGTCTTCTGCAACAAGATTAGCTCTCACATCAGCACCAGAAGAGGACTTCTATGAGTGTTATCAAAACTCATCACCCAAGGCCTAGTGCTTAGGTATACCCACTGAAGCTATCAGTGCCTTTTCCTGATCTGTTCACACCAGAGATGCTGGTAGCTCCTGGTGTTTTCCTCCTTCTTGAATCATCTCATATTTCTGGTAGGCCAGGGCATTCGTTCTACTCAAAAAGTATTTTTGTGACTTTTCATTGGTCTCACAGATACTGTCTGTAAACCATCCAGACCTGAGAAGCAGGAATCAAGTTCTATCTTTTGGGATACATTGATGCTTAATGGCTCACCTCAGCATCATGCAGAGAGAAGGAAAAGGGTCACCACTACGTCTGGACTCAGTGCTTGGCAAGATGTTGTGCTGACTGCATGTGCCCACCTGCTAGATGTGCATCTCAAGATATTGCCAATATTCAAATCTATGTCACTGTTTTCCTGTCAAGAAGACAGATTTTACTTGATCCCAATCGAGCATAGAATATAAACAAACATTGTCAGCGTGGATGACCACAGGAAGCCTGGATTTGAGTGCAGACTTGGTCTTGAGCATCATAATGGTGAGGACAGCCTTTGGGATATAATTTAGACCTGTCATAAACCAGATGAGCTTTTAATGGGAATAGAGCCATGTGTGATGGATTAGCTACCTTCCTGGCTAGCTCTTACAGGCCAGGTCTCTGCTGAAGGATTAGAGCCAGCAGCAATGGTCTTTGTATGACAGTGCTCATGATGGGGATTGGCTCAGATGGGTGGCAAGAAGAGCAAGGAACGACATAAATCTGGACTCTGAGAGTGTGTTGTTGTTTGAATGAACAAAATGAAACATTAAGGAAGAGGTCCAAGGACTGATGGCTATAGCAGGGAGCTGTTGGTGTGCTGGCATCTTTCTTTGGCTGTGGCAGGTGTTTGGGTGACTTATGCTGGCCTGAAAACCCACAGCTGCCAGGCACAGCTGTATTCCTCTTGGTGCTGTGTTTCCTTCGGTCTGCTGGTTTTGGCTGCAGGGCTTCCATTTACAGCAGGTTATTTTTTTCTTTTTCCTGGCCAGAGGGGAACGTATCAGATAAAAGAACTTGGTGGAGTGACAAAGATTGATTAACAGTGAAGTGGAATGGGATTTTTATTTCTACCTCCATAAACACTTGAGTGACAGTCAGCTCTGTGTGACTGTGGTCTTATCAATAACAGTTTATCTGAGATGGGCTTGAACTAAAATATTTTGTGTTTAAACATCCAAATCTTTGGAGACTTTAATCTTACCAATATTAGGTAAAGAATCAAATGCTTTACTGTTTCAGTATCAGAGAACATCTGTAATAAATGAGAAACTTTTCACAGAGAGATGACAAAACCTGTGCAACATGATTTGGGAGTATTCCAAGAAATAATTCACTGGAAATTAAAGTCAGTATTTGAAATTTTGACTGAGATATTTATTAAGATGATAGGAGGTATATTTCAGATCTGATGGTTCCTTTTTTTATTTTATTTTCATGTATTCAAAAATTAAGAGTTGTGTGATGGAATTACAACTGCTTTTAAAACCTGCACAAGAAAATACCTGTCTGGAGTTTTAAGGAGATCTCATCCTTTTGCAATCAAGGCTCAAATTTTTGAATGCAATAGATTATCTACTACAGAATAAGCTGAGCCTTCATTAGGATCCAAAACCTGGTTTTCAGGCAAAGGCTTAGGTAGCAAGCAGGCTCCAATTTGGGCTAAGTAGGATCTTTAGAGGAGAACAGTGTTACCGTTCATTACTATGGGCAATATATATTGTAGTTACTTTTGCTAAGCATGCTTTTAATATTGTCATAATTTGGTCATGCTCAGACTGTCTGCTGAGGTTCTCATTCAGTAGTTCACTTAAAACAATAAGAGGGAAATCAGTCACCTGATTTATTGGAAGAAAACTATTTTGGTATTTCTTCAATATTAGTTTATCTTTTATAATGTTAATAGGAGTTCAACACAGAAGTACCTATTCTACAGTTGTTTCCTCTACTTTTTTTTTTTAACTTATTACTGTTTTTCTTGGTTGTGTTTGCTTCAGATACAAGCAGAATATAATTTCTCTATTAATATTTACTTCTGACTATGTGGAATCAATGACATTTTAGTAGGGGCAACTTCAGGGTCAGTTCACAAAAAATAAGCTTACCTTCTGTAAAGGCTAGGTTCTGTCTCATCTCACAGATACATCTGTGACTGTTGGACAGTCACCTGTAAAGGATTTTGAGGGAAACTGTGAAGAAAATGGATATGAAGGATGGATTTTCCCTCAGCCCAATCTTTGACTAAGGGCATTTGAACACTATTGACAATGAGAGAGAATATGCACATAAATACAAGATATTTAAGCTGTCTTGTAATAATTTCTTCTAGAAGGAACACTATCAACTTCTTACATTCTAGGAAATATCAACAGTGAAGTTACTGTTTAATCTTACTTGGTGGATTCCAGCATGGAAACACGGAGCCTGGTAAAACAATGAAATTACCTATCAATATGCTTTGATTCAGAATGTTTGTTAATGGTACATGCTTTTGTGTTTATATTGTTATTGATTTTTTTGGTAAAACAGCAGACTCAGAACAAAGGTGTCATTTATATAAAACTCAGGTAGAAAATAGCTGTATTTATTTTAATATAAATTTTTGTCTTTTTTTAAAAAAAATGTTATTTTGAATACTGAGAGACAGAAGTGAGCACTTTCAGTTAACTTCTTGAGTGTCAGCTTAGATTAGGGGGTTGTTAAACAATCCAAGATGAATGGACTACCAAAAGTGATAGAAAATGAAAATAAAAGAATTCTGATAAAAAACTTTTGTGTTTAATGTAATTTTTTTTTTTTTAAAGTTACATGATTATGTTTTTGAAAATAATGTCTTACCATTCAAAGCATGTTTAAAATGAAAGAAAGGTTATTGTAACACATCAAATAAAAATATTTCCCTTTTATAAAGAAAAGTATTTTTGAATAGAAGTGGTCATGTTGAGCTTTTTCATTGTTGTTCAAAACCACATTGAAAACTCCCCTGTTTGTGGAGCTCTGGCAGTTACCTTGCAAAAGGAACAGAGAAAGACAATTGAGTGGAACACAGAGAAAAACAGGGTTGGGATTTAAACATTTAATAGGAATTTAATTTTCTGGTCATTATGCAGAAGGTCAATGTATGATGTTGAATTATTAGCCTTTAAGTTAAATGAACCAAGTTATTTAATCTCAAGGGCTCCTCCTCCATTATTGCTCTTCTTTCTCTGCTATTTTGCTTACCCAAAACTATACTGAAAGACAAGGTTCAGGTACTGTAAGGCTAGAGGAATTCTTCATGTAATTTAGCTACATGTGACGGTGACATTTTCCATCAAATAACTTATTTGTGAGTCGATGCCTTCCTATTCACAGCTGAAACCCAGCTGTGTGCAAAAGACCTCACAGAAGCTTTATGTGTCCCTTCCATCTCAGTTAAAACACATTTTGAGGACTCATGTGGGACGAGCATGATGAATAGGCTATGTTCTGGCCTGCTGTGCAGGAGTGAGTTTTGTCCTTTCTGACCAGCTAAAATGATATGAACCTTAAATAAAGTACATATTGACATTGTAAGACACTATTAAGGTCCACAGTGTACCACGGTGATGAACCAAAGTACTCTCAGATTGGTAATAACTCATTACTGAAATAACTTCCTTCTAATGACTAAGGCTGACTGTGTCAAAGATCTTGGACGTCTAACCCCAAGGCTTCTTACATAGCATTATATAAACCTCACTTCTGTTCATTCACCTGCTGTACTAAATGTCATGAATTATATCTGACATCAAGTTTTGGATAGGTAACTATTAATGACCTCCCTCTGATGGGAAGTCTGGGCTTGTACTTCCAAGGAGTGATAGATATACATTGATAATACTGAGGAATACCTTCACATCTACATGATCTAATAAGCCAATTGTCCTGTAACTGTGTTATTTGAAGTTCTGTTCTTACTTTTACGTTTATTTTGGAGATAGATTAACTCTGTTGATCTTTCAGGTGAACATCTCATCTACCTCAGTGTTTTTCAGGTCAATAAACCTTGAAAATCTTGAGCTTTTTCAAGCTCTGCCAGGAAGCAGCATGATAAGAAATGCAGGTTTCATCCTCAGGCACCACCACTGGTCATTTCTTGGAGCTGAGAGAGGTGGGAATTAATTCCATTTAACGAAGCAGGAGACGAAGGAGGAAGTGGAAAGTAGATGTCTCCTACTCAAGGTCAGTGCTCTAACCACTACATTACAAGAGAAAAACGCTTTGCAGAGCACTCAAAATGCTCTTCTAAATGGAAAGTGACAGCTAGCACCTTCGGAATATCTCAGGTTTTTCAGTTTATATTTGAAACACTCTGAACATATCCTATTTTAGAAGTGCTCTGAGCTTTCCCAGGACATCTGTCTTGAAAGAATCAGAACCACTCTCACCAGCTTCAGTCCTTGTCCTGTAACAGCTCTTTCTGGTCTGCAAATAACCCTTCTGACCTCATTACAGTCCTTGGCAGAAATGAACTCTGTGTAAACCATTGTGTGTACAGCAAATGTAAACCTCCTTGGCTAAACTAGCACCAGTTTCTTTTGAAACAAATAAGCAAATAACTATCAGAGTTCTTACATGTTTATTTGCATTTCTCAGAATGGAATGATCTTCATTCAGAGAATAAAATGGCTCATGGAAACAGATGCATGAAAACAAATAAACCTTTTCATCATCAGTATAGAGCAATCATAAGGCCCAGTGACCACTGACTTTTGCTTGTTTTCTTGAAATGATACTTGAGGTGACCAAAGGTTTTCAGTCTTTTATGAACTTCATTTCATGTGGCATAAGATTAATTTTTCTAATTAATAAGTAAAGAGAAATAATGAATTCAGATGAACAGAATACTTTTGGCAAGAATAGTTACGTGACATTTTAAAACAGAAGACGTGACACCAGAGTAAAGCAAACAAATAGATAGAAGAGTGGGAAAATAGGATTAAATAGTAATTTTTCAATATGGCAAGGTGTTAACAATGAAGTTCCCTGAGTTCTGCAGAACTTTAACTATTTAGTAATTATCATCACAGATGATGAATGATGAGCTAGAAAAAGGGGAAGACAGGAAGGCAGAGGAAGAAGGAATACCTGACATTTCTTTGCAAATGCAGTGGCAAATGTAGACTAAATCAGTCTGTAAAAAATGTCTGAGGAATTGACAGTCAAACAGTTGGCAATTGTTCCTTCTAATAGATCAGTAGTTAAGCCATAGGAAAATGAAATACTATAATTTTTCTATTTCCTTTACAGAAAGGGTAATAATGGGAATACTCTAACCATCATGTTTAAAGTGTATCTCAGCAAAAACATGAACTGCTAGAAGCTGAAGGCTAACATCTCCACTGACACCATCCCATCTTGTGTCAGGAAGCATGCTCCAATGTCTACATTTCAGATAACAGATTGCAACATATCATTCTAGGAGCTTAAAAAGGAGCATCCACAGAAGAATTGAAATCTGTGCAAGAGATTGCCTTGATCTGCAGATGGTTAGAGACATCTCAGTCTGTAATCTCAAAGGCCCTTTCTCCACGTCTTAGATGAAAATTCAGTCTACAGGGCTATTGGAGAGATGAGTCTGTAACATTATCCAGAATTTTTGAGTAGTTAAAGCTTTATGGATTTGACTCTTCAAACTATATGAGCACCAGAGTATTTCATTTGCGGTTCAGTGAGACTATAATCAGGCATAGTAACCTGCTCATTCTAGGTTTTCATTTTGAGGAGAAACAATGAAACATTTATGTACTTGTTTAAATGCTAATCAGCTTTTGTTTGGCAGAAAGACCAAAATATTAATTATTCTTACAGCCTTAGTCAAGGACAAAGAGCCTGCTGATGAGCTGCAGAGGGACTTCATCTTACGTAAATGGTTTATTTAATGGCAAATGACATTGTCTGTTGAAAATAATTAAATAACAAAGCACAAGGAATTCTTAAATCACTTGCTAAACCTAAAAGCATTCAAGACTAAAAGCATGAATGAAGGGGTGCAGAAAGGGACAAAGGCATCTCTGAAGACCTCTGCTTCATGTTCAGTTGCAGTAGAAATTCAAGCATAATATTAGAATGCACAAGGAATGAGACAGAGATATTTCAGATCATATTATAGTACCTCTCTGTATTCTCCACAGTGCATAATCCTATATGATCTCACTTAATGTACTGTCTGGAAATGGTGGAATAGTTCTTCAAAAGGGATAAAAAGACTCCCAGGATTATTAAAGGACATAGAAAGCCCCCTCAGTGAAAAACAAGAGCAACCTTATGAGAGTGTGAAGAGAAAAAATAAGAGATGACCTATTAAAATGAAAAAGTAGAATGAATCAGGATTAGGAACATTAGTTTTCCCTCACTCGTATTACAAAGAATAAAGGATATAACATGAGCCTACAAGGCACCTTTACACATTTTGTCAGAACTCATGAAAAGAAATTATATTTTTCATGTAACAGTACATTAAATTTGGTATTTTTTTTTGTTTTAAAATACATAATTTAACAATATTGTCAAAGGAACGTGGACGTTTAAAAGGTTTTTCATACCATCCAGATACCAACACCTACAGTGGCCTAGCTTTGTGAAGAATAAGAATGACAGATAAACAATTTGGAAGGACATATTTGTTCATAATTTCTCACTGCAATATTGTAAGATTTTCTTATATGTAAGTCCCAATGCTGGATGTAAATCTTCAACAAAACACTCCTAGATCTCATTTTATTGGTGGTGTACAGATTGATCTTTGTCTCGTATCTGTTTCTGAACGGTGATGACTTCTCTAAAAGTATAATCTAATTGCATCTCTTCCAGAATATCTCAAAGATGTTTTGTGAAAGTAATCAATTACATTCCCAACTTTTTTATATTCAGTGTTTAAAATCTAGTTATGGCTCATTATACGCCTTTTCCTCCCTTAACTCTCTGGAAATCTGAGGGAACTATTATTTTCACTGATACATATCTAACTGTTGGGCACATTGCAAATGATCAGAAGATAGCCACCATCTATTAAATGAATAGTTAATTTTCATAAAGCCCTTGGTATACATAATATTCATTAGAGCATGAATAAATTGCACATTTAACCATCCAAAAGAGAACAACTTCTTTAAAATAACAAAGCAGTGAACAGACCTGAAGTATAAATAATGATATAGAACGCAAACATCTGGAAACATTTAATAGCCAGTGAGCTATCTTTTCCTCCTATCACCAGAGATATAAGAATATTATAGCATCACCTTGCTCAGCTTCTATCATAAAATTAATTACCTTTGGACAGACCCCATTTAATTGCTCATGAAATTGATCTGTCTATCCAGCTTTTATAGCAACCTGTATGTCATCAACAAAAGTGTTCAGAACAAATAAGACTTTTTTCCATCTTTCTGATATAATCTGATATAATCAAAATTGAAACTAAGGCCATGTTCCAATGCATTTTGGGACAAAAAGTAGATATTTCAGGAACATATCAGAACAGTGTACGTACATAGGCTTTTTAATTTTTTTCTGGTAGAAATGACATATAACAAGATAATTATTTAATGTTCTGACATTCATGAATCATTAATATACTACTCCATGAGGTCAGAGTTCTGAAATGAATGATGTTTAATGAACTTGGTAAAATTTTTGGATTAAATAATATATAGAAATGGATATTCTTAGTAAATTCACAGAATCATTCACAGTGGAGAATAAAGGGCTAGACTAGAATAGCATAGAATAGAGCAGAACAGAACAGAACAGAACAGAACAATTTCAGATGGAAAGAGACTACAATGATCATCTAGTTCACCTGCCAGACCAATTCAGAACTGGCCAAAAACATGTTGTTAAGGGCATGGTCCAAATGCCTTTTAAACACCAACAGGCTTAGGACATCAACTACCTCTGCAGGTCGCCTGTTCCAGTATTTGACCACTCTCTCAGTAAATAAATGCTTTCTAATGTCCAGTCTAAACCTCCCTTGGAGAAGGTTTGAACTATTCCTACGTGTCATGGAATCATAGAATCATCACTGGATAGAAGGTAGAAGAATTCAGCACCTCCCTCTCCACTTCTCCTCAAGAAGCTGTAGAGAGCAATGCAATGTCCCCTCAGCCTCCTTTTTTTTCCAAACTATACAAACCTACTGTCTACTCCCATAGGACATACCTTCCAGCCCCTTCACCAGGTATTTAGAATAATATATTCACCAGAATATATTGTTACACAACTAAATGTTCATTTTTTGCAGACTGACAAAAAGTGTTTATAAAATTGTTCTGCATAAGTATTGTGTCCTCCAGCATTTTGAAAAATCAAAATATTTAAGAAATTCCCTTTGAGATGTTGCAGGGGAGGGCGGACTAGAGGTCCTTTCCAACTTCTATCATTCTATGATTCTACGTTCTAAATTGCTTTGCTTAATTGTATTGTAAACAAGTAGATGTTATTTTAGCTTTCTAACGCTTGAGTATATTTTAAAATGAAGTCAAGATGACTTTGAATTATTTTATTTAAAAGCAGGTAAAATTACTAAATAACTTCTGTATTTTTTTTTTTAATTTTATTTTTTTTCTAAAAGAACTAATGGAAACAGGTGTGTCTGTCCATTGACTTTTCCTAATTGTTTCATTTTTTCCTTTTCAAGATTATATATGTATGATTAGTCTTTAACTTACATGACCTACATGTTGTCCATGTCTTTGATTTTAAATCCTAGTTTTAAAGTACTTGATTCCCAAGGTATGGAGTCTGTCTTAATCCAAACAACCTCCTTTTTAGGAACTGCAATACAGATATTTTGGCTGATATTATCTATGTTTACGTATATCATTCTGATGCTTTTGATTCCATTACCTTTGCAGTATGTAAATTGTCATATCAACATAGAGATGTATGACTGGATGCTGTCAAATGCATTACTTAAAGGTGAACCTATCTGCTTTACTGTAGATAAACAATGGTTGGCAGATATAGCTGGCATGTGTATTCTGTAACAAGTGACAAACATTAACTAAGAAAAAGGCACAAGAGTATTTTCTCCAAATGCTTCTACTTGTAAAAGCCATTGATCAAAATGGATAGTGAAAAGACAAATTACAGTCAAACTTTACTGAATAAAAATTGTTTGTATTTATTACAATGATTCAATGGTGTCTGATAGCCTAAAAAAACCCAAACCAAACCAAATCGAAATGGGGAATTGCAGCAAATTTTGAACTTGATTCTAGATTTACTCTTCTGAACAATCAGTATTTTCAGTAGTAACCCTTTAGCACATGTCAAAGACCCAGTCTGGAGAAGAGTGTTTTGTCTTGGGATCACTCAGGCTGACCTGTAAGAGACAGAGACCACAGTTTTCTATTCTTTCCCATCTGCTTGTCCTGATACTAACATATACATGTAAAATTGGGCTAGTTGTGCCCTATCCACTTCTCGGTGACAGAATATCACTGCCCAGGCCTTGTCATATTTTCCTAGAAAACAGACTGACTATTGTCTGACTCAGTTTATTTGAAGTCTTCCCAAGGAACAAGATTGGCATTTGGTAAAGTGCTTGGGACATCTCTGGAAAAACATTTCATCACACTAACACAGGTGTCAGAATGAATCATCTCCTACAGAAGGCACACATCTCCTACAACCCACACCACTGCTCGGGTGATGAGCCATAATCCTTCTCCTTCACTTAGAGTTAGCACCTCGGCACACGCTTGCAGTAATTGCAGAGGAAGAAAGCAAAGAAGACAGAGCTCTGAGAATATTGATTAGCTGTGAAACAGCTTTGTCTGGCCCTGACAACCACCTCACTCAGGTCCCACTTCATCTTTGCTTTTCATCTTAGTGAGGTAGCTAAGCCAGTCTTAGGATCTGTCCTTTGACTTGTTCTCAGACTCCTGGTTCTTCGCACTGTTATGCTGGAGACCAATAGAAGCTCCTGTCTGTGTCTCACTGATCTTGACTTCCAGGTAAAAAAATTCATCAAGAAAGAAGGGAATAAGTCTTGAGATTCAGAAGTGAGGTGTCTTCTGGTCAGCATTAGACTTTCCAAAGAGATCGTTTTATTCAGCAGAGGCCTTGATGGCTTTCACTGATTATTCATCACAAGGCAGAGATGGAATACTTAATATCAAGGCATACTCAATATTAAGGAATCCACACGAGTTTTATCTGGACTAGTAAATCAAATGTGCCTGGTTAAATTTTGCTGTGATTTACTTTCCCTAAGTAAAAAACACACTCAAATTACTTCCTGTTCTTTAGTTTCATGGGGGAAAAAATCCCATTTTCCAACTATTTTCTTTTATCCCATTTGTATCTAATATTTTTTTTTCCAGTTTCCCCTTACAGAGTTAAACAGAAAAAACCACAAAACCCCTGCAATGTTTGGCTTGCTTTCTGCAACTGTATTCATCACCTTTTTATTCTCTTTGTTCTTCATGACCTTGTTATCTTTAATTTCTCATTGATTTTTTTTCTTTTAGTACCTTTTGTTATACGTCTTTGCACATCTTTTGTTTGGAGGATAAGCACTCAGGGTGAGGATGTCTCATTAACTTCTGTGCTGACCAGGTGGTGTTTATATCTACACATTACTAGAACTAGATCCAGAGGAACAAAAGAGAAACAAAATAGAAAAAAAGTAAAAAAAAAAAAAAAAAAAGAATTAAAAAAAGAGGAGAGAGAGAAAAGATATTTGCTTTATTTTCAGAAAGTTAAATATTAGCTGTTGCCAACTGACCTTACCTGGACAAACAAGGACCCAAGGGGCAGATTTTGAGATACTGAGAATCTGGCCTCCTCTTTGTGATCTCTTTTTCTCAGCACATGTGAAATCCCACGAAGTGATTTGGAATTGGAATCTTACTTAACATGCTAGCAACATCATGGCATTTTCCTTCTTTTTTTCCTCCCAGTGGATATTCATCTCTCAGATAGACAGGAAAGGAGAGGAGGGGCTGGGAAAGCAAAAGGAAAAAAGGCTCTTTTTGATTCTACTTCTGTATGGTGCCATAGAAATCTCTCAAGCTAAACACAACACGGACTGAGAAAGAATAGGGAAGAGATTACCAGGAGTCTGGCAAGGGGGGAGTGCAGTTGGTGGTCAGGTGAAGGCTGCTTTGGAGGATAAGCAATTTATGTGTTATCAGCACAGTAGAGAGAACAGTAGCTCCCTACACTGAAAAGAGATTAAAAAGCAACAATAGCCTTTTCTGTATGCCACAGGCCAATCTGCTAACTGTATGAAAAGCTGAGAAGCTGCTTAGAGCTGATGTTTGTTTAATTCTCACCTGCACCCACTTGAACTGTGTAAATGACATGGTGCTTTTCAGAACATATACATATGTTTCCACGCGGCATCCTTTTGTGAAAGGGCTTATGCCCAGTTAATCTACCAGTGCTGCAAGAGTTGTGGGACTATAAAAGACAACATCTCTCTCTCACCCTAGGTAGCCTTGTGGCTCCTGAAAAGAATGAGAAAAAAAGTTTTATGGTATGCTTTTAGAATCAATTGTAATAGGGAGCAGATAGCAAACAGGGGTATGCAATACAAAATAAAGGCCAAAGTAAAAGTGGCCTCCTTACAAGGAACAGTATTTCAGTTAGGACACACAAGCACTGGCTCAGTTCAGAAACAAGATAATTAATACTCTTGATGAATCAGTACATTACATGTACTATTTTGGAAGGGGGTGATGGAGGAGCAGCACAGTCAGGTTGGCAAGACATTCGAACAAGGAGAGAGGATTTTTTTTTTTTTGCTGCTGCTGCTGATTTTCACAGTGTCCTTGAGTCAACCATTTATCCCTTTCCCTTTCTCCTTTGCCTGTAGGACATTAGACACATTTTATCCACTACCAATTGCTTTCAGGCAGAGATAAGTTTCCAGCAATGATTAGAAACATGAAAGAAATTTTCTAAAAGTCCTTATAACACTGAGTATTGGAAACTCAGGCCTCAGAGCAAGTCCATAGATGAGAGCAGAGCTTCTTTACACTATGATCTTACACCAGGACAGCATCTTTCTGTGTGCATCTAGTCCTCCCTTACAGCATCTTATCAAGACTGTGACTCAAATGCCTCTAGGTAAATCCAGCCACTACTATAATAATAATGAGATGATTTGTTTAGCAAGTTTGCTTACCTGACACTATATATCCTGACGTTACCAGACTGTTGTAAGCCAGCCACACTAAATTAACTCCTTTCTCAGTGTCTGATATTATTAGGTGCTAGGTAATCTGGATCAGTATCTGTTTTACAGCCTTAAACTGGGTCACTAACCATGGTTGCAATAGCACACTAATAAGATAATTTATAGTTGCAATACTACACTAACAAGATAATTTAGGGATATGGGGACTTGCATACAATAACATCAAAACTCTGTTACAGTGGCAGTAGACCACATTTCTCCTGTACTTTTTGAGCTGCATTGTAAAGTGTACTTTGTTTTCACATACTGGAAGGCTGATCCAGAACTTTGCTACCTTGCTTGTTAGAGAGAAACCCAAAGCTTACTCTTATTCACAGCCCATCTATATGTATTTGTTCTTGTTACAGCTTTGCCCTTTTGCTGAAACGACATTTCTCTTTCCTCATATATATATTCCCCTGATGCATGATCAGATCTTTACAGATTTCATTCCAATGTGTCAGACAAGCCTAAACTTAATAATTATCTTTGTACCATCTTTTTCACAATGTTGCACTACCAGGGTAGAGACTCCAATTCATATCTGTAGATTCAGAAAATCTGTACAAGTATCTGCCTTGTTAGCTTTGAAAGACAGATGAAATGGTGTCACAATTCAAGACAGAGACAGATGCAAGCAAAGAGGTAGCATTCACTTTGCATTTCACAGGGCCGAAGGTGTTGAAAATTACACCTCGTGTCCAGTTGAATCCAGTCGTGTTAAACCCATTCATCAGAAGGCAAGGGTAAGTTTGATGACATTGGTCTCAGTTCTCCTACATCATTGGAAATTTTGGACATGTTTTTGACCCTTCTTGGGTCTATTTCTGACTATTTTTAAGAAAGAAATAGTAAAGCTTAGAGCCGCATTGCATACATTGATATAAAAAACAGACGTTACATCAAAAACTTTTCATATATGTGTGTTTTAATTTGCCAATTACATGTGAAGTCTGGGATGCTGGAAAAAATATTTAAATCAGTTTTTATATCTTGCTTGGTGGAAGAGTTCCTGGTTTATACTATAAAGGAGAAAAACATTCATTCTTACGTTTTATCAAAATCTCTCAATATGGAAATGTAAGGGCTGATTCTGCTCTTGATTGTTTAGATTTTAGCAAATTACTCCCACTTCAGTGTGGTGTAAAATCAGATCATTTCTGACGTGATTTTAGATAAAGAATGTTAATTCCTCTAGACTGAAAGGCAGTAAGTGTATGTTATTGGTATTATTCTGTAGAGATGATGGGATTTTTTTATTCCACTTGCAATTTTGTTTTAAAAATATATCTGGGTAGGCATCTAAGCTGTGTAGGCAGAAAGCTCTGTACTCTCAGAGGCTCTTTTGTTTGCTAAACAATAACACCTTGCTGCTGCTTTCTTTGCAGAGTCACAGCATTTCTCAAAGTGCAGGCTTGTAAGATGTAAGCTATCATATACTAATTACTCATAATTTAATTATTGCACATTGTCTTTTCTAGCTGAATAATTGATTTCTCTTTCCAGCTGTTCTGCCGCCTGTAGTTTATAGGCTGTTCATAGGGTTTTTTTCCCATGGGTATGGATATTGCACGACGGCTAGAGTTTTATTCAGCTTTCTCCTTCCATATTTGTATGATTTTGTTCTCATGAGCCCTTTTGAAGCAAATAAATTTTAAGAATTGCACAGTGAAAGAGTGTATGAATTAGAGTTTAACCACCAATAACCTTGTCATACATAAACACAGGTCCTTGGATTAAGTCACCCCTACCATTCACAAAGTTCCCTTTCTGTCATTAAACCCTGGTGCAGGTCTGAAGAGGAAATATACTCTTTGTGACACGTGTACATGTAAATATGCATTCTCTCTCCTTTCAAAACAGAAAGATTTTTCTTTAAAATCGGCTTAATATACAAGCTCTTTTTAAATAAAGTAACCGAGTAAGTAATGTTGGAAATATTTTCAGTTATATTTTCCTGATTTTCAACAATTTTTTGGTAATAAAAATTTGTGGGTGTTTTTATTTACATATTTTGTTGGTTTTCATTGTTGACTCTAATAATGATTCTTCTACGCTTTATGGAAGTTAAACATCTAATACCTTATGTATCTTCCTCTCTGTGGCACAAACCTCATGACAGATCATTTTTTCCCATGGTATTCTCGTTCTTCCTTTCATCATCTCTTACATTATGATCTCTGTATTGTGGTTATTTCACTCACACAGAAAATCCATTTGATTGACATCAGGAGATAGAGTCTAAGGGACTGAGTATCTCATAAGTTGACTTAGAGCATTTCAGAATGGAAAATTTCTGATTTTCATGTAGAATATTTTCTCTTTCATTTTTTAGTTGCTCCAATATTTCAGGAAAATAAAGATTGGAAATTTTACTCACACATATTTTTTACATACCCTAAAAACATTATCTACTTTTAAAAGAGAAAATAACATTAAGTTAAACAATGCATTATTAAAATTATGGCTTATTTAATTCACTAGCAAGTTTGCATTGATACTTAAGGTGGTAAGAAACTGAATACTCAGTTATATAGTTGTTACATTTTCATATGAAGGAATAATAGAGAATGTGAACTTCATCCTACTGACTTAGTTACACCTGTTCTCAGAAACACATTCAGATGTCTCTGCTGGAATTGCTTAGCTCTTGTTTTGCCTCTGAAAAGTAAGCAATGCTGCTGACAGAGAACTCATCAGAGATATTTGAATTAAACCAGAAACAATCTGTTGGCATCTCACATTCTTGCAGAAAATGCTGGCACTACAAGTGTGATTTTATATCAACCTATTACAACAAGCCACTGAAGTGTATCTCTTTTTAAAACTAAGAAACCTGGGAGGAAGCTCTTGCAATGGGGCACTACTGCTGAAACAGTGCAAATCAGGGTTAATAAAATAAAGGCATCAAACACAAAACAAGGCTGTAAAACAAATACACTTGTCATGGTTTACTTGCAGTATCTCCATGGTGTTGAAGATCAGTTAGGAGTGGCCACATTAGCCATTCCATCAAGGTCAAGAATCCCAAATGAGTTGCTATGGGAAACAAATTACTGAGGTGTCAGCTACAGCTGAAGGTTCAGGTATGAGGGAACTTTACCCATTATATGCTTGAAAGATTTCCGGAACAACAGTCTGGAAAAGAGCATACTGGTAATAACAAGACCAGGAAAGCAGATGTTTCATTGACCTTTGCTCTGTGCATTCGGACTACCTATTTGCCAGCATGCCTGAGTGGACCAGAAAGGAATTGCTAATAAGGTGTGCTCTCTTAAGGCACAAATAAATAAATAAGTATCAGATAATAAGTTTTTGTTTTTTTCTTTAAAGAAAGATATGTAAAACAAACTTTAAAATATATGAAACTGCCTGGGACTCATGGCCTGTTATTAAAGATCAGGGGAAATAGTTCTGATTCTATTATAGCATTATTTTAAAGGAAGGAATTGAAAGCTGGTGAAGGGACAAGCTAACGTGCAAATGAAATAGAACCCCCTCCCACAAACCCAGTTTTATTCACTCAGCTCACTTAGCAAATGATAACTATGTATCTCAATTGTTTGTGGAAAGAGAATTAGAAGAACCAAACCTCCTGTCCAACACTGGCATTCTTCTTTGTCAAGCCAATCTACTACTCTTGATCCTGTGAAGCTTACCTCCAGATTTATAGAAGCTGGAATGTTTTCAGTTTCCACCAAGCATTAACTTTGACAAAAGAAAGAATTAATGCTTAATTACACACAGGCTTGTTTAGAAAAGTCTAGGGAAAATCTCTCTGTCTTAGTTTGATACTGCTGCTCTAGCTGCTCACTCAGCAGCAGTGGGATGGTTTGCAGAGTGGTGTTATCACTAAAGGAAGAATGAAGCAACTTGTCCTTATCACATCATTTGTCTAAATTTTCTCATCCATGAAACTTTTTGTCCATTGCAGAGCTTTACATTATCTATCCAGGAACAGGAGAGGGACTTCAATGAAAGGGAAAAGCATCTGCTCTTTAGACTAGCACTGGATATCGACTGAGTGAAAGAAGCAGGTATAATTAATTTCCATTAACAAAAAGATTTTGCTATACAATAGACAAAATTCTGGCCTACTATTTCCTTGACTTCAGGCTTTTTTTTTTCCAAGAGGCTACCTTTTCCTCAACCAATTATTCCTACTACAGCTGTATGTTTGTGAGTTCCTATATGTAGAGGAATATCTAGAGCTGAGGCTGGGAGACATAATCAGACATTAATATCTATTGGTTAACACATAATTTCTACGTCCTCTATCCTACTAAAAATCTTGTAAAGAGACATTACGGGTAATTTTCATACAAATACTGTGAACAGGAACAAACAACCGAAGACCTATTCATGAGCTCTAAGAGTAACAGTAGTTTTTGAGCTACCACAGTGCTTTGTGGGACTTTACTGGTAATTCTTGTAGCTTTCCCATAATATCCATGCTTGCATCAATATGTTAAAGCCAGGGCTTCCATGTTTAGATGCTTCATATAAAAATATAAGCTCAGAATTAGGAGATATATTTCTAGAAAAAAAAAAAAAAAGAACAGGCAGTGAAAATCTTTACACTTCAGTAATAAGGCATTTATCCTCTCCAAATATTTGTGGTTTTTTGCTTTTTTCCCATTGTTATTTTTTGGATTGTAATGATCTAGAGTGAGTAAAGCTGAATGCTACATTTCATCGTGGCAGTGAAAAAGCTTTGAAGTCCTGGAAGTACGATTTTTTTTCTTTATATTAGACTTTATTACAGTGAAGTATTATATAGGAATTACTGAAGGTAATGTCACTGACAGAATTGTGCCAGAAAGAAGATCTGTAAATGAAACTAGAATTTGCACACTGTCTGATTGCTTTTTTGGAAACACCTGCTGTGATCCCTAATTTCAAAGAAGGAATAATAGGGAATTTTTGGGCAATTGCAGCTCAAATGTGAGTGGCTCCCATGTTCTCAGGCAACCTGAATTGAAGTTACACTAATGAGAGGAAGAAGATTTCTAAAGGGAGAGATGCAGCCTCTGCTTGCTGTACAAATTGTTGCTCATGAGTTTTCTTCTAAGCTTTATCTAGTTAACGTCATGGAGCAAGTACAGGTATTTCTGGGAATGCTCTGTCAAAGACCTTGAAAATAATCTCCATCTATTTCAGTTGTTGACCTTAGAGCTAAAGACCGAATATTTCTGCATTAAGGATCTCAGTGCAACGGGAGATTGCTTTGCCAGTCTCTGAAATGGAAGCACCTGAGGGAAGTCGAAGAGGTTTTAAACTATGCACTGCAGACAGAGCAAAAGTAGAAAAATGCCTTAATTGGGGGAATCAAAGAAATAACAGGAAAGCAGAGCAGCAAATACAGCAAAGTTTCCTTGTTGCTTAGCTGGAGGTGGATTAGAAATGACTGGTCAATTAAGGTGAAAGAACAAAGGTAAGATGCTTTTGAGAACTGGGATACTATGTGAAAATACCCTGAATATAGGGAAGCTGAGTAGCTTTGACATAGAATTATAAACTGGTCTGATGTCATTGCAAGAAACCTTGCAACTGTTATCAAAATTACTTTTCCTGAATGACTACATCTGTTGTAAGATATAAGAAACAAGTGCTAGTTTACAGCCTTTCTCATGTGAAAGACAGGAAAATGGTTGATTTATTAAGTCATAATCAATACTGTTTTAGCACTGGATTTACCAGAACACATGCTTGTCATGTACACGATACATATGCTAGGTGGCCCATACCAAGGCAATGTGGGTTTTATAGTGTTGTCTTCAAGCTATGAGTAACTACGAAAAGTGTGCTCTTGTCTGTGCTGCCCTAAGAAGGAACTGAAGTGGTTGCTTGCAGCATAGGAGACTAGGATCAATAACCTACCTGCCCTCTAGTTTTTTCTTTTTCTCTTTTTCAGATTTATCTAAAAAAATAGAGAAAAACATTTACCTAGCAGGCCTTAAGGTGAAGTCAGGCAGCAGATGAGAAATAGGAAGAAATAGTAATAGAAAAGAAGAAACGACACTGAGGCAGTGAACAGGTGCAGTGGGTAGGTGATCAGAAAGAAAAAGGAACCTCAGGGAGACGGGGTAAATACAATTTCCTATGTGGCTGGATTGGTCTAGGAAAAGAATATATGTGCTCTGGATAATTTATATTTAGACTAAACTGAATAAATTCAATGACTGAAGTTCAAAGGTAGTAAATCACTTGTGCAAAGCCAGATCAGCATCATCTTTCAGGAATATGGTCTCAGCATCAAGAATTTTGGGATCACTGAAGTCAATGATAATGATGGGTCTTAGTATTCTTGTTGTCTTTGCATCTATTCTCCTATAATGTATGTTACATTCTTTTTCCCCTTCCACTCCTGATAAAATAAACCTTTCTTAGCCAGGACTGTGCTTTTTCCTGCACTGAGTTGTTCACTAGTCACGTTATTTTATATCTGAAGAACACAAATGATCATGTATATATGAGATTTTTTTTGTGCTGGAGAAGCCTTGAAAGGCTCCATTAAAATCATATTTAGCCTTTGTCACTGTTGAATACCAATATCTCTCTACATAAAGCACAAGAAACATCAAAAAAGATGAAACAACTCAACCATAGAGGAACCTTTGCCTTAACTCCATTAGTCTATGATTGCCTTTGCAGGCAATAAGAATAATATTTATACATATCAAAAGCTGTTTTCATTTGAGTTTTTAGGTGCATTTGAGGGCTGGTTTTTTTGGACACATGTAATCACACTTATGGTGATGGCCATGCATATCAAAACAGTGAAGCGCATTTTGTTCTAAGAAATACTCTCTTAGACATCTTGTGGCAAACATGCTTCAAGACAAGATTCACATTTTTAATATGGAGAGATTGTGTATATATCTTTTACATACACTATTCCTTATGTTTCTCATTTTTTATTTATCATAAGAGATTAGATAAAAACTCACTTTTTTTTCCCTCTTAACATCTCCCTGTTTCCTTAAGATTTGTATCTCTTCTATGTTACTAGCTGTTCTCTTTGACAGCTTCTGAGTGCTGTTGATTCTCTGCAAATCTGTTTTACAGCAGCTCACTCATGTGGGGCAAGGGCGTATTTTTCAAAGCTGTTTAGGCTCCTGATTGTGCATATAGATACCTGTCAGGTTGTTCAGAGACATCTTAAATGCTGAGGAGATTTGCAGTTGATCTTAATAAGTCTTCAGTACCCAACTAATTTGTAAATTTAATTGAGTGCCAAATTTCTCTGACAGACAGACCTAACGTAATCAGAATCATTCATAGAAAAGCAACTGTGACATACCTTTTAGAGTAGACTATTACAGGACTCAAAATATTATTATCTATGCAGATGGCATCCATAACTTTTCCATTTTCCACTTATGCAGTCATCATAGAATCATAGAATGGTAGGGGTGGGAAGGGATCCTTAGAGATGATCTAGTCCAACCGCCCTGTAGAAACAGGTCCACCTAGATCAGGTTGCATAGGAACATGTCCAGTCATTCCATTATATAAGGCCGCTAGATTAATGATTAATTTGCCCCTAGTGACGTCGTGCTGGCTATTTTGAATCACCTCCCTGTCTTCCTTCAGAATTCTCACAGGTGAAGTTGTATCTGCTCTGTTGTTTACTATCTTTGCTTAAGAAACTATTCAGTACTTAATTGAATTAGCTGAGGTTTTTAATATTGTTTTCCAGAGATATGTGTAGCATATATAAGTGTAAAGCAATCTAGTTTATTTCCTCTGAACCCCCTAGGTACATAGAATTTAGTGAAATTATATTGATCAAATGAAAGAAGGATTTGGAAAGCAAGAGCAAGTTAACTTCATTCTTGCTAAAACTATGAGAAACTGAAAGCAGAGAAAGATTTTTGTTTCAGCATGACCATTCCAAAGTTGTTAGTACCAAAAAGTATTTTTTTCAGACCCTATTCAGAACTGCTAATTACTGAGGCATCTCCATTAAGATGACTCGGAGCCAACTGTACGTTCTTTATTTGTGTTCAAATTGATAGGAGAGGAAGGAGAGCAGGGCTGACCTGCAGAAAGCGAAATTGTCAAACATTCATATTTGCAATTGTTGTTAGTGGGAGCCATTATTTCATAATTTAAGAAGTTATATAAATTATTTGTGAAATTGTTACTTTATTGATCTCCTGAAAGATTCAAATAATGTTGCTGATTCAGTTTGAAATTACATTTTAGATACTTTAATATATTTTTGACTGAACATTTTTTATTCCAAAGACAATTTTGATATACATAATGTACAGAAATCTGTAATAAAAAGCCTTTCATTAGTCACCTCTAACATCAACAAATAATAATGGATAAGAGACATGAGGAACATGGGAGTATATACTAAAAGCCGTGTAATTTCTTGATTTATGTTTGCTTCAAAAAGTTAAGATCTTCTAGGTCTCAGAGAGATTTCTTCCCTTTTCTCTGTGTTTTTGCAATCCAGCATTTAAAAAAATCATTAAATGTTTTGAATGGAAGCAAAATGTATTAAATAGGTAGACTTCCAACTGAAAGTAATAAATGGTGCTGGGTGTTATGATGCAAATGGTTTCACTCAAAAGGCCAGGAAGGGCTAACAATGTCATGACTTTTAAATCTATGAGAAAAAAACCCATTAGAATAGAGAATAAGATCCTAAAAAAATATGGGATTCTTGGTGTGTTAATAAATCAGAGCAACTACATCAAGCAGAAAGAGCAAGCTAAAGTGGAAAGATTAAAGGTAACTTTATGCAACTATTAAGGCAAAAGACCCTGGAAAGGGTTTCAAAGAAGATCCTGAACCATTTTGGTTCTTACAAATGTACTTCACAATTAGCAATATTTATGGAAAGTTATCTCCTTTACAGGGGAGTGTGATCATAAACTGCTGCAGTAAGGGCAAGGCACTTCTTTCTTCTGTTTTATGTCTAATGACAGGAATATCTGATGAGTTCACTGAGTTGCATAATACTGTCATCGAAGATAATTATTTAAAGCCTATGATTGCTTCTAAAGACAATATTGACACAGTGCCCTTAATATTTTAGGATTTTTTTTTTATTCAGCATAATAGCTGAAATACACATTTACATATCTATAAAGATTGCTAAGTCTTCAAATTAGGGACAGCAGTTGTTATCTGCTTTGAAGTGTTCTGTTTCAAACTCAACTGAAATTGATACAGGCTAGTAAAGTGTTAAAAAAGTGTTTAAAACCAGTCATGGCTCCATTGAAAATAGACACTGAAGATGATTTGGAGAGTATAATTATGATTTCATATGGCATCATCTGTCCTTTAATTACTCTAAGACTACTGCAGAAAGATTGGTGATTTCAATGTAGAAACATAGAATCATAGAATCACAGAATGGTAGGGGTTGGAAGGGACCTTTAGAGATCTTCTAGTCCAACCCCCATGCAGAAGCAGGTTCATCTATATCAGATCACATAGGAACATGTCCAGGTGGGTCTTGAAGACCTCCAAGGAAGGAGACTCCACAACTCCTCTGGGCAGCCTGAGCCAGGGCTCCCTCACCTCAACAGTGAAAGAGTTTTTTCTTATATTTAAGTGGAACATTTTGTGTTCCAGCTTCATGCCATTACCCCTTGTCCTGTTGCTAGATACCATAGAAAAAAAGGGATGTCCCATCCGCCTGACATCCACCATTTAGATATTTTTAAATATTAATGAGATCCCTCCCCTCAGTCTCCTCTTCTCCAGCCTAAACAGCCCCATTTCCCGCAGCCTTTCCTCATATGAAAGATATTCCAGTCCCCTGATCATTTTGGTGGCCCTGTGCTGGCCTCTCTCTAGAAGTCCTCTGTCGCTCTTGAGCTGAGGAGCCCAGAACTGGACACAGGACTCCAAATGAGACCTCACCAGGGCAGAGTAGAGTGGGAGAAGAACCTCCCTTGACCTGCTGCTGCTCACACTCTTCCTGATGCCCCCCAGAATGCCATTGGCCTTCTTGGCCATGAGGGAACATTGCTGGCTCGAAAACAAGTCACTTCTGAACAAAACCTTGTTCAGTCACACAGGAAGACTCCTCTTTTCTGGGAGGGCTGATGTAAAAATTTAATTATTTTCATACCACCAGATACTTTGTGTAAGTAAAACTTAAGGATGTTTAGCTGGAGGGAAAAAGTCTTTGTTCTGATTATTTGCAGCTTAACCAAGAAATTATTTTCTTTTTTTTCCACAATAACACAGGCAAATCTATTTTTCCCCATATTATGAACACAGCAAACTAATTATTTCTGAGAAAGTGAGGATGAATATGATATTAGTAATTTTTTCCCCCAATTTTATGCAAGCTTATTTTTCAAGAAAGTACAACATGACCTTAATTAATGTTCTTATTTAGAGAATAAAGTTGTCTTCTTTCAAGAGATGATATAAATAACTTTCTCTTCTAATCTTTGCCTTCCCCACACTATTATTTTGTTGTTTTTTTCCTTACTGGAAAAGAATTAGAATAGATCCAACTAAGTAAACAGATTCCTGATAGGACAAAATGAAGCATAGGAAATAATTTCTTCCTTGCATTCTGGCTAGTCAGTATTGAAATCACACCCTTAAATCTCACTTCTAACGCTATGACTAAATCCCTTGATTACAGTACCCTTTTCTATCAGGAAATTATTTCATTTTTCACATCTCCATTTCCTTGCAGTCAAGCAAGACTCCTTATATCTACCTTCTCAAATTAAGTGTCTTGAAGGTCTCAGGTTAAGGTTCTATCATATGAACACCATTAGACTTTCTGTACTGTGATGAGCTGATTCAAATCACTCTGATATTGTCTTTTCTGCAAGCTATGCCTAAAAATACAAACAAGTTTGCATGAACGGTTATTCTAATTGGTAGTTGGGAAAATGTGTGTGGAAAGTTGAGGAATTTTTTCGTCTATATGTTCTTCCAAAGCTAGGTACAGATTTTTTTTTCCTTTTTTTTTTTTTTAACTGATCAACACAGCTCTTTCAAGTGTAGGCAAATTTGAATTGAAAATCATAGGCTTCATCTCAATATATGGAGAAGGGATGAACAGGGAAATTATGTGGTTTCTCAAAAGCAATTCCAGCTTTAATTACTTTCTTTAAATACCCCTTGAAATTCAAACATATGTAAAAAGCAAGACTGCAGTAAAAAGAGGAAATGTTATTCAGAGTAGTGAGCACCTTTAATTAAAGGAAAGAGCATGTACTCAGTAGTTACAGTTTATAAATTGAATGATCATGAAACAATTGAATAATATTTCCTAGTACTACCAGGACTATTGAGGGTTTTTTCTCACTCTTGAATAAGGAATCTACCTAGACTTGTCATTTGACATGACTTATGACATCTTTGACTCTTAATTGGAGACACATGGACTTGATGGGTGAATCACTCAGGGAATAAGGAATTTACACGCAGAGAGTTGTGGTCAATGGCTCAATGTCCAGCTGGAGAGCAATGACAAATGGCATTCATCACAGATAATGTATTGAGACAGACACTGTTTAACATCTTTTTTGGTGATATGGACAGTGGGATTGAATGCACCCTCAGCAAGTTTGCAGATAGCATCCAGAGGGACCTGGACAGGCTTGAGTGGTGGGTCTATGCCATACTCATGAAAGGGTTGTCAGGCATTGGAACGGCGCTGCCCAGTGAGCTGGTGGAGTCACTGTCCCTGGAGATGTTTAAGAGATGGGTGGATGTTGCACTTAGAGAAATAGTCTAGTGGTTGACTGATAAGGCTGGGACAAAAGCTGGACTCACCCAGATGGGTTGTTGAATCTCCTTGCCTGGGTACATTCAAAACCCACCTGGGTGAGTTCCTGTGTGACCTAATCTAGGTGGTCCTGCTCTGGCAGGAGGACTGGACTAGATGATCTTTTGAGGTCTCTTCCAGCTCCTGAGATTCTGTGACTCTGTGACTTGATGATCTTAAAGGTCTCTTCCAGATGAAATGATTCTATGATTCTATGAATTTCAACAAGGCAAAGTGCAAGGCCCTGCACGTGGGTTGGAGCAATCTGAAATAGAAACTGAGCACTGAGTGGATTGAGAGCAGCCCTGAGGAAAAGGACTTAATAGTGGATGAAAAACTGAATATAAGCCAGCAACATGTGCTTGCAGACTAGAAAGCCAACCACATCCTGGTCTGTATCAACAGAAACATGGCCAGCAGGTCAAGAGAGGGAATGTTCCTTTTCTGCTCTGCTCTTGTGAGATCCCACTTAGAGTATTTTGTTCAACTATGAGGCTCTCACATAAGAAGAACATGGAACAAGTCCGTAGGAGGCCATGAGGATGATAAAAGGGCTGGAGAACCTCTTCTATGAAGACAGATCGAGGCAATTGAAATTGTCAGTTGGGGAAGAGAAGGCTCCAGAGAGAACTTAAAATATCCTTCCAGTACCAAAAAGGAAAATGGAGAGGGACTTCTTACAGGGGCATGTAGTGATAGGATAAGGTTTCAAACTGAAAGAGTGCAGATTTAGATTAGATACTGGGAAGAAGATCAGTGAGGCACTGGAAGATGTTTTCCAGAGATGTTGATGCCCTATTCCTGGAAGTGTCTTTGATGGGGCTTGGAGTAACCTTGTCTAGGGGAAGTTGTCTTGGCCTGTGGCAGAGGGATTAGAACTACAAGATCTTGAAAGTCCCTTCCAACTCTATTTTATAATTCTATGAATTTCCCTCTCAGTAGTGGAAGTAAAAATGTAGCTTGACTAGAAATATACAGCAATAAAAATATTTTTCTTGGAACAGGAGTGCTTTCAGTTTTAGTGGAAGTACTTTTTATTTTATTTTGTTGAAACAACGCAGTTGATTTGTAGAGCAGTTATTGCTTTTACTATATGCTGGACTTCTGAATAACTAAAGAGAAGACAAACACAGTTTCTTTCTGTCAAGTGACATGTTTTTAAGTAGCATATAAAAGAGAGGACTGACATTGCTTTATATAAACACATGCAGTTCTCTGAGTATGGTTTATGTTAAGTTTACTTTGAAATAGGATTGTAATTAATATTTGAGTTTTCCATTTGGTGTCTTGAACTGACATGAAGTTTTGATCTATAGACACAGAAATACAGTTATTTTCCTTCTTTATTTTTTAATTACTACTATGAACTTTGTCAGGAGGACAAGCATTTTCCTTGTGTTCTTATTTTTGTAGAGAGGAAGCTTGGGCAAAGATAAGAGAATGTAATGAAATGGTGCCAAAAATGGGTGGTTTGGATGGCTCTCAATGCTGACATGTGGCAATGCCTTTCCTTTGGCTGACAGTCTCTGCTTTGCACCACAAAAAGCTGAAGAACCATAGAATCATATTTTTTTTCTGATTGGAAAAGAACTTTAAGAGATCCATAAAAAAGGCCTAAAATGATTAGATCAATATTTGGGGTCCTATAAGAGTTAGATAGGAATGTTAAAGGTACACATATAGATTACTTGGACAGTCATTTTCTATGTTATTTGATATTCAGGAAAAGATCAACTCCCTATTTAGTGAATGAACATCAACAGAAAAACTGTTTTCTTCTCGTAGGCCTTGCATGGTTTCTTTAAAAGCTCTCTAATGGACTTGAGAAGTTTGTACATCCTTACTGAATTGGAATATAAACAGCACATAGGGAAATAGTTCCACCACAGAAGTTACAGGAATCAAAGTTCCTCCTAGATTTTTCCTTTTTAAATTTTTTTTTAATTTTCTAGTCTCCTTTTCCAGTATATGCTGGCAGTTCCAAGCCCTCCTTCTCTCAAAGTATAAGGCCATCTGTTTCCTCTCCTCTTTGGCTTACGTGGTATCATTCCATCAATCTTGCATTGGCTCATCTTTGTTTTAGAGCTTTCTACACTAAAAACACAAAAAAGAAAAATATAAAAAAAATCAATGTTACCACATTCACATAGGCTCATCAAAGAAGAACAGGTTCTTAAGAGAAAAATGCTTCTGTGTCTTAACTTTCTATCTTTAATATGTCTTTCCTTTCTTCTTCTATTTAGTCCTTTTTGCATGTTACCCATTTCTCATTGACACAACATGTAATTTCATTTATTTATTTTTTAAAACACTCTAGAGGGGATCTCCTATGATGTTCACCCCTGTATGTGAATATACACCTTCCATGGGGAAAATCTACCTCTGGATTGCTAAAGTCTTTGATCTCACCTTGATTATTTGTCAACAAATGGAGCATTGAGGCAGCACAATTTAAGTGGGCCAGTTCTTCAGAGCCCCTAAATGACTTTACATGTTACCATTAAATGTAACTTAGCCTCTCTCTGACCTACATCCTCTTTAAAGACTCATCTTTGCCTTCCTCCTTTGGAGCAGCATAAAAGGGCAGCTCCACAGTGAAGGTGATCTGGGAGTGGGCTGTGGCACAGAAGACACTGTTATGGTGACAGCTACCTTTTTTCCTTATTGAGTTAGATTTCCTCTGATCGTGGAGAATTGTCATGCAAAGGAAAATAGAAAAGCTGCATTGGTACATACTCTGCCAGAGCCTTTCTCAGCTCCTGATCCTTGTAGGCTAAATAACAGAATCTGGACAGCAGCTTAGAGATTGTTCAAAGCTAACATACCTCTGTTTCCTTACAAGCTTAGTGAAAACTCAGTGTTTTTTCATTTACTTCTATCTATATAAAATACCAAACAAGATGGATGTTACTGAAAATTTCCAGCTGCAAAATTTATACCAGATGTTTTGTTTAAGCCAATCTCCTGTGTGTATACCACTGCATAGCTTTAGTGGGATACTTGTTCCAGTTCTGCACACTCATTTTTTCTCCAGTAGATCATTGTCCTGGACTAGACCACGTGACTGAAGATGTACTGTTGTTAACCCTCAATACAGTAGTAGTAACTTCCATTATATGAAAAGTCGGGATTTTTTTGTTGTTGTTAGCTTTATTTAAATACTCTAAAGATTATTCATCCTTAGTCTACTGCTGCCACGGTGAAGTGTTTTATTCAAATTTCAGATCAACATGAGTGTTTTAAAATAATGGGGATTAGAAAAAAATAAATATTACTGATCTTTGGAAGAATCTTATTGTGTTGGGGTTTTTGTCTGTCTCCCTGTCACACCAAAGTAGGTGAAGATGCCACATGCTGTGAAGCAAAGTAGACAACTACCACTGTAAATATGTGTTCATTCATTCATGTAACAAAGGCTGAAAACTAAGACTGAAATATTGGTTAGGACTGTGATTGTAACCCTTTATTATGTGAACAATTTTTCTTCTTTCCCACAGAGTCATATGACTTGGGGCAGTCATTTTTACTTCTTTAACATGAAAATTGGGTATCTCTTTCACTACTAAACAGAACAAAATTCAAAGACTGTAACATCAGAAAAGGAATAATAAGAACTAAATAGTGAGGATTAGATTTTCCCCTCATTTTAGGAAAGTTTAATTTACAGAGACTAGAGTTGAATGATCTTGGCTTCATTCATACTTTATGAATTCCTCTTCCTTCATCTCCAAAATTTATATCTATCATCTGCTTGTAGAAGTGAATGCATAATTGGACTTTATTATCATTAAATCACAGACAATGATTTTTTTTCCATCATCATGAATGAAATATCCTTCTCTTCAGAAAGTCTTAAACAGAACACTATCAAACATGTTGTTGTTGAAACTATTTCTATCTCTTGGTGCAGTGCATACTTTCCAATTTCTGGTGAATTATATATTAAATGATTCTCCAGAAAACACCAGATTTTTGCAATTTCTGTCAAATGATTATCAGCTTGTTGACTGTCTTTCATAGTTTTGAAGCCATCTTAGTGTATATATAGGAATCCCTTTGATATGTCTTTAACAAGGCTTTATACCTACTATAGTAGTGTCAGTCAGACAGAAGCATTCTTCAAGTGCTTGTGTTATACCTAAAGTGCTTGCTTTTCTTTATTTTCTTTTTTAATTTTACACATCTAGAAATGTTGTGGGCTTAAATATAATAAAGAACACTTGAAATTATGTCCACAAAATTACTTATTTAAGATGGCACACTGTTTCCACTTAGTGCTAAGACGGTCACATATGGAGTTTAAGTCTGCTTGAGGACATCTTGGCAAATTTGATGTTGTTCCTTTTCAGCTCAAGCTTCAGAGACCAATAATACAAGATTTTATCATTTGAAAGTTGTCTCTCTGCTAGCATATTCATAAAACCTTTCTCATTTTCTCTTCAGATTAAAAATGATGAAATTTATTGTTATTCTGTCTTCAGTAACAGAGAAATTATGATTGAAACTGTTATAATGGAAGAAAGATGCATGACTCCTAAGGTGAGTTTTGGCTATACAGTGAAGCAATCACATTGATCACCAGGGACTATGAAGCGCATCTTGCTGCTTTGGGATGATTTTGGCCACATTAAGGTATCAATGTATCTGCTGGTCCAAGACCAAGGCCTCATAACACCCATTTAATCACTTGATCTCTTTTTACTCCAAGGAGCAGTTTGAAAGACCGGTTTACGTTGCAGTTGTAGATTGCATATGATCCAGTGAGTTTAACAAGACGATGCATTCAATGTTTTCTGCCAGCTCAGAACTGACGCACAGCAGAGCCTTTCAGATGATGGTAAAGTAAGTTTAGCTAGCAATGAAGCTTCCATCTAAAAAGCTATTGCATTACTAGCATCTATGTAAATCTAGACATCTCTAAAGTTTAAGGATGCCTGAGACTGAAGTAGTAGTCTTCATAATTCTACTGGGTTTTGAGTTAGCAAATGTTTTTACTACTCAAGCTTGAGTTTTTCTGAAGTAATTTTTAAGAAAGCAGCAGAAGTTTTCTGACACAGTCCAAGTCCTTTTGAAATGTCCAGAGTCAGAACTCAGCGAATGTAATGCAAATAAGTTGGATCATCAGATTCCTTTTCTGTTGTTTCTGTGTAGACTGTGTGCTACAAAATAAGCATTTCCTACAGTAATTTGAAGCTACTTCAAATCTCAGCTATCATCAGAAAGAGGAGAAAAGAGGACAGATTTTAAAATACAAAGTTCTGCATCTAAAATCCTTTTATTCTAGTTCTAAGTACGTATTTTCATAGCTTTAAATACCACACTATCTCTTGATAAACTGCCTATTTTTTTTGTATTTGGGAAAAATATGAAGTGACTTCGGTTTGTTGGGTGGTAGGTTTTTTGTGAAACTATCGAACTTCCATAGCTCAATGAGCATTCAAACAGAATAATCTTTATGACTCAATACCATGTACAGTATCAAGACATCAGTGGTGTTTTACCAGTTGATCATCAGTTTTCATGGTCTTTCACATGTATGTTCTCAAGTTTCTAAAACAAGGACCTAAAACTCCTTCTAACGTCTCTAGTGAATTCGCTCTGATCTGGTAATCAAACAGGCCTGCAGAGAACATACCAAGCGTTATTTTTCTAAAGTGTTGAAACCTTGCAGGCATATTTCCAGTGCCAAAAATCATTACAGAATTGAAAAACTCGAAGACAGGTACAATCAAGTGTGAATCTTGGTCTCTGAGAATATAAATTTTAAGATTTAGGGCATCTTAATGTTAACAACTTGACAGCTTGTCTGAAACAATTAATGTTTTAACCCAAAGGATGTCTCCTGTCATAACTTTTTATTATTACCACAGAAGTGTTTGAATCCAATCTGGCAGCAAGCCATCCATTTATACTTTAAATTAAACTTAATAATAATAATAATAATAATGACAACAACAATAATAGTAATTATTAAACTTGTGGAATACGCATAAAAAATTTTACTCATTTCTCTCTCATTTGCACTTTTTTTTAAGTAGTAATCTGTTTAAAAATTATAGTTCTAGAACTAAATTCTTTCCTGTTGGAAAAAGTCCTGCTGATATTTTTATATGAGTACAATTACTGTTTGTTTACTTATTTTAAAATTTGAACAGATAAGAAACTTTTTTTTTTTAGCACAAAATCGTGTCATCTTGGTAAAAACTTTTCCCATCGTGCCCTGGTTAAACATCCATGATGATAAATCTGAGAGCTATTGTCAGGTGGTCTTTTGCAACCTCTAAAAGAAATGAGAGTGACACTTTCAGGCCATATCAATTAGCTGAACAGCTCTTTGGGTCTTAAGTAGAACTGATGGGGAAAAAAATATACCTATTTTTGCTTATTAAGATATGTGAGATTTCTCTTTATTTTAATGATATTTTTCTGAAGGGATAAGTGAAAAATGACACAAAACCGTTGTTCATATTTACTTCAGATTCATGTCAGGAAAGTTCACAAGCTTTTAAAATGTGAGATTTTTATGTATTTGTCCTACATCTTCCAGGTGTCTGATGCCTCCTTCAGCCTAGGATGTTGTCGCCTGTGAATTTTGACATGATACATCTTTTGCATAGATAATTAAGAAGTGAGGCTGGATCCATAAATAATTTCCAATAAAATCCTTGCCTCAGCTAAAACCAAGTTTCATTTTAATACACAATGAATTAATATTTCAATTTTTGAAGACTTTTATTTTCAAATATTGAACTTCACAAATTGTTTAAAAAACACTAAACACTTAAATGAAAACATTCCAATTAAATTAACTAAACATGGACAGTATTTATTTCTTCAGCTTCCTGAAAAAAAATGTTTTTCATTCTTTTTTACTCATGTTGTCTTATTTGCAATGCAGATTTAATAAGCAAGGAAAAAGATTTAACAAGTAAGCCTAACTTCAGAGCTCATTGGGTATTGTATAAACCCTCACACCACTAAAACTGGACAATAATGACATTGACTTGATAGATTTAAACCTGGTGGAGAACAGAGATGTTGATGCTGTGCATTCCTGTACCATTGATCCAATCTATAGCTGTTTTCTCTGAACATTTTTTTACACATTACTGTAAAGTCCATTCAGTTCCTTTATCCCCGTGTCAATCCACTCTCTGTTGCACTCCCTAAGGCCCCTTACTGACTGTTCCTGTTCTCCACTCTTCCTTTCATATATGCACTGACAAGTGCATATATCTGGTTTGAGAGGAGCCTGACTTGTTGAAGTGTTCACATCCATATTTTTGCCTGTATAGAGTTCATCTCAAGTTAATTTAATTGAGATTTGTGAACTCCCAGTGTCTCTAACACACAAAATTCTTGTTACAGTGCCCAATATGTAGAGTTAGGAACTCAGCTATAGGCATTGTGGTCAGTAATGTAGGTATTATGGTCAGTAATTTCTCTCATGACTGACTTATCTAAAAGCCACAGAGGTCTTTGGTGGTAAATACAAAAAAAGAACTGTTCTCTGAATGTTGCCTCCTCTATCACTCTGTCTTTCTGTCTGACAGCTGTAACTATTGGTTCATAATGATTTCAGTGGCCTTGAGATCACCAATATTTATCTCTGACAGCACTGAGATGTGAATTGTTATTTATGCTGAGACAGACTGTGTACATTTGGAGACGGGTGTTGTTTCAGAGTTACATCACCATGACAATTAGAGAAATGTCAGACAATATGATTTCTGTTGCATTCTAAGTTCTCTAATTGTTTATCATATTAACCTTGGATGATCTTGCAATCCCTTGTCTGCAACATTAATCAGCTGACATCATCCCATGTTCTGAAAGGACATTATCAAATCCAAAGGCCAGAATACATTTCCAGTCAGAAAGGCAGTGGGGCTTTGTGACTTGAGAAAGGGGATTGAAAAGACCTTTACTTTTTATCTTTGTCATATAACCTCAGATGAGTCACTTCCATTTTGGCATTTTCTTGTCCTTTGTCTGATCAAGACTTATCTGAGTCAGACTGGAAGCTGCTTTGCACACAAACTGTGGCTACTCCTGTACTTACTACTGCTCAAACAAGAAGCTCACTCAGGTTTGCTCCATTCGAGGTCCAAGTTATCATCAGAATGTACGCTAATATTCTACAGATAGACTGAAACTCGGATAGCCCTCAAATTGAAGTTTAGATGCAGACCACATCCCAGGCATCTCAGCATATTTGCAGACTTATTATTAACCAACTGTTGCTAAATGATCTTCAGTAGGAAGAATTTGTTACAGCATTGTTGCTTAAAGGTTTGAGTTTGGGTTTTTTGTTTAATTGGCTTGGGGATTTTTTTAGTGTGCCTTTTGGGGATTTTTTGGTAGACTTTGTGGAGGTTTTTTAGTGGGGCTTCTTTGTTTGGCTTTGCTTGTTTTTTCCTGAGCAGAAAATGATAATATTTGTAATATGAGCTCATACTTGATGGGAAGAAAGGTTGAAGCTCAGTGAAGTATAGCTAATGAAATATTTTTGCCAGAAAACGAGACTGCAGCATAATAAATATATAACAAGTAACACTGCACTGTAAGGTCAAAAGAATTATACTTATGAAATGCAAAGCATGTATTTAATATTTAAGGGAATATATAAATAATCCTTGGTTGGTTAATGAACTTGTTTTATTATGGGATGAACTTCATGGAAAGTGAAGCAGATGTAACCTGCACAGAGATCAATTACTTGATTTCAGCTGTAAATACAATATCTTTCCTAAATGATTTAAGTTCACTGGATCCCTGGGACAAACTGACGGGTGTTTACTTTGTGTATCAGTAACACAATCCTTTCCTGACAGTGGCAGATAAGATTAAATAGACCAGGGTTTGGAACCAGACACAAAATAATTATCCAGTTTCTCATCATGGATTGTAGAAGAGTGGCTCAAAACATCTGACACGGCTACTGGCTGTTACTCTATACACTGATCTATCAAGGAAACACGAGTCTTTCTGCTCCCAAAATCAAATCTGACCCATTATGTACTTTAAGAATGCTCAAACATGCCAAAAATCACTACCACAGCCCACACTGAGAGCTTTCTGGAAAGGATCAGTCCAAGTAAACTGCAAGTGGCTCAGGACTTGTTTAGGACGTTGGGCTGAGTCTGACCTGAGTTGTGAGGTGTTTGGGCCATCTGCAGCAGGTCTGCAGAGTGTTTGGGACCATCTCAGATTTAAGACCCTGACTATATTTGACATCCTTTATAACCAGCAGCATGGACAGAAATAAATATTTCTGAGGATATAAGATTAAAAAAAAATATTCTAAAATCATACGACACTTGCTGAGATCAAAGAGTAAAAGTAAAAACCTCCTTATGCTGGTTTAGCAATTAGCAATTTATCTGAGAATTGGTTTAATTTGGGGTACCATAACTGTGTGACAGATGCTAATTTATACTCTGGGCCTGAGATCAGCACTATGCACAGCAAGGAGGCTTACAGCTCAGATTTTGTGCAGCAGTAAGCTGCTCTGTGTATGGAGTACGACCGGATTCGTGTTGTCAGCACCTACTAAGCAGGATGCTTTTCAAACTGAGCTGTTTGCTAGAGTGGGCCTTCAGGAAAGAAAAAAGAAAATTGAGAAAGAAGGTAGAAAAAGAGATATGTACATCTTTATGGGACTTTTTAATTTTTTCAGTTAATAAATCCTGAAGTACTGGTACTAGTCTGTGGATTTATTCAGTCAGATTGAGGCCAGCAAGATATTCATAAGGTAACAGTTACCGAGAAAAAAAATCTATTAGAAAACTATCCAGCTATGTTGAAATGGTGAATGGAAGAGTTTCATTCCATCAGCATGCATTCAACAAGGAGAAGTTAATTAGTTTCGAGAACTTCTGATATTTCAGTAAAACTTTAGACTAATTTTCAGTTGGATTTTTGCCTTCTGGGGATCCTGTCAGTGTTTTCAATTAATAGATTTCCCTGCAAAAGTTCTTCAAAGAAATGGTGTTAAAAATAGAGGAAGGCAAGAACTGCATTTTTCATTTCATGGGAGATACACAATTCCTTTCTTGTTATAAAAAGTAGCAAAAAAAACCAAAGGAGAAAACAGACAAGTTTTATGTATAAATTAAGTTTAATAATTCTAAATCAAGTTATACCAATAAGTTCACAGTAATATTTTAACATGTTGGAACTTAATGAAAAATCACTGCAACTGCCCAATTCTACCTGATTAGTGAATAGTGACCAAAGTCATCTATCTCACTGGTTACTCTACCAAGCAAGAAGTTCCTTGTAATTCTTAAAGTACTACAAGAATTATCAGTGTTTCTGGAGAAATCCTGAAACCTTTATTGATTTTTAACTACTTGTAAGGATGTGTGCTATCTTCAGGGCTCTGCTCTAGTATTAATTAAACAGATTTTTTTTTTTTTTCTGAAGAATGAAGAGTTTTTAGCAGCACTAACTGTAAACACTATCTACAGTCCACAGTGAAAAAATTTTATCTGCCTTTGCAGGGGAGATTTGATACTCCTTTAAAATGGTATGTAAGTAACAGATGCTCTGTTCTGTTTCAGCATTATGCATTTACCCGCAGTAAATGTGAACTTCTGTCTATTATATTAAATGATGACACTGAAATGCACCAAATAAATGAATCTTTTGTCAGCCACGTGCTTATTAACAAGTAAGGGCTAAGGAGTTGATGAATGATCCCTGGATCTGGTACGTAGGATCTTGGTTTTTTGTGTAAACAAAAACATATGTGTTCAGATTACGTTTCTTTGTGTTTACAGGACTCAAGGGCTGCAGCTTTATTGCCTTGTTACTGTATTGGTTTGTCTGACCTGCAATATTGAGTCATCTCTTGAGAACAACCTGCTATCCTTCACATTTGGCTTTCACTGAGTTCTGATCATTGCACCTTAAGAACTTTGATTTGTTCAACAGGAAGACATTCTTTATTCTTGTTTCTGTTTCCTCAATGGGCATAAGCTTTCCTCATCTCTAAGAACTGACAATCCTTTCCTCTTTTTAATCCTGCTTTGATTCTTTTTTCACCTGATGATTATCTCAACCTTCTGTCATCTTGCTTTTGTGGCTCAAATTCACAATAAAATGTCCTCTCTTTCAACTGTTTGTAGCAATGATCAAACCAATCATAAGTCCATGCTTTCTGTACTTTGAGATTAAGGTGTTGGAGCTTTATAGATCTTTACTTCCTTGATGCTTCTAAACAGTAACAAATGCTCTGCTCATAATCCTGGACAGTTCGACAGTTCCTCCTTCACAAATTACAAATGCATCATTGTTGCACGCTTATTTCTTTTCTGATTATGCTTTTCAATGAAATATTCTAAATTGTGCATTGGTAAAGTTTTTCTCCCAAGATGTTGTCTAATTTCAGGTTATGTAAACTAAAGAACAGATGTGCCAGTGCTGCAGCTTGCATGTGAGAAAAATACGGTTGAAAATACAGATCATCCCTGAGATGTTGCAAAAGCTTTTCTTCTTCTGTATAGGTTTGCCACATGAAATCATAGAACCATAAAATCATAGAGAGGTATGAGTTGGAAGGAACTTTTAGACTTTTAATGGTTCCGTTTTGCTTTGTTTTCTCATGAGAAGTCTCTCAGTCACTACAGATGATCTTTGCATGTCCCAGTATGGGGAAACTCAAGGTTGTTGTATGTAAAAATATCCAGATATAGAAGAATTATCATCATGATTATGTGGTTTTATGCTCACGCTACTCCCACGTCACAAGAGTCTGCTTGCAAGCTGATATGGACATGCTGCAGTGAGCTGTGCCCTGCGGTTACAGATGCATTAAGTCTCTTAGTGTATGTTGCTATCTTGGCCCTTTGTGTTCTGCTAATTGGGAAGTATATGAAAACTCTCAGACCCACCTCTGCTTTCTCTGTATGTGTGATGGAAAGATAGAAAGTAAAATTGGATTACTACTAAAACATCAGGTGTTTTTATTCCAGTTTCTTTCAGGCTGTGCTGAGTCACATATCTCTAATATTATTTTATAATGTGATTTTGTCCCAGTGCAGCTGCACTGTCCCAAAGGGTTCCTAGGTAAGATTTAGCAACAAGACCATTCCAGGGATCCCAGCAGTCAGTTTCCAAGCCATTGAGCTCTTATGGTGACTGACAGTTCATTAGAGTAGGTGCAAGTCTCCTTACCAGCTTATCTCAGTGTCTGAGAATGCTTTAGGGTACACATAGTTTATTGGTGTAGATATAGCTACAGTGTGTAGAGATTTCTTCCTGGATTTCAGATATCTTCCCATCAATAATTTTAGTAAAATATCTGTGTTACTGTGGAAAACAGCAATAAACAATATCAATAAATATAGAAAACTAAATAAAAAGCCAATCCTTTAGTTATCAAATATTCTTCAACAGTGGTAAAAACATTAACTGGACTAATTTTGAGAATGGAAAAAGAACCAACAATAAAATAGGTAAAATTACACTTTTATATCTTTTGCAGGCTTGTGATTAAGCTATATAACAGAAGACTATGATGCTCTCAGACATTCTGGGGACTGCAGAGAGTTAAATGTCTATGGAAAACTGTCAAAACAATGAACTTTTACTTTCTTCGTGAAATGAGATAATTATTGTGTGTAACTCAATACTCCAGTTTCTTCAGTGGTTTTTTTTTTGGTTTTTTTTTTTGTTCTAATACTTTTGTATGACTTATTTTGGGCTGTTTTTTGTTCTTGCTGCTCAAGGTTCTTGGCACCTCTTTAGGTTGACAAAATCATGAGCTTAGTGTTGATAACTAAAGATCTCAATGTATGGAAACAAAAGAGGTATATTTTTTTTTTACTTTTTGCTTCTCACCCTGGAATAAAAAGTGAGAAAAGTACATTGGGAACATAAGTTCATCAGTGGAAATAACCCTGAATTGGCAGCTGTTGTTATTTTACTTTATCTTTGTTCATGTCTCTCTACCGAGGAACAGACTATATGACTGATGTTATGAGCAAACTAGATAATAATTCTAAAAGAAAGCATTCAGTAACTTTCATCTATTATTTCTCATGTGACCATAGGATATAGAGTATAGGATTTCTAGGCAATGGGTCTGTTGTTCATTACAATAAGTGAAGTACAAACACAGGCCCAAGTGCCAATCCCTACTTGAAAGTTTTTCATCTCTTGGAAAATGCCTTTGTCTTTATTTTAATCTGTGTAAATTGAAAGATAAAATGATAAGAGGCTTTGTCTCACTTGTCCTCAGGACCCTTATTACAATCAGTGGGTGGTAGGACATTATGCTTTAGAGACACAAAAATCTGCCCCGGAGTAGATCTCTACATTATATTTTGCCATATTTTGCAGACACTTTTATACTTTATACTGCTATAGACTTCATTAATGTCTTTAGCATAACTATAATGAGACCCTATAGTGCTTAGCAAATGCACTATATGGTCTTTTAATGTATTAGGACATTTGTTAATTGGTAGTTGTTCTTATAAGGCAAACAACATGCATAATATCACTGCTGAATAGAAGAAAATCAGTAATCCTAAATGTTTTATACAGTGGTTCAAGGAAAACCAGGGAGTCCATGTCGTGGTCTGTGAAACTGTAGTTAATTTTCAGCAGTGTGCTGGTTGCTAGGTAGTTTTTACTGTCTCTTTAGACATTTCTTTCACAGCCCCTGCTGTATCTATGTGCATTCAGCACAGCAGATCCTTTGTTACTGTCCCGTAGCACTAGAGGGTCCTTCTGTTCAGAAGTTTTGTCCCATGTTTACCAGGGATTCATTTTGATTATGTGATGAACTACATTAAGGCAAAGCTTGATTTGGTGTTACTGAATCTCCTTCATATTTGTCTGTCTGTCAAGGGCTTTGCCTTTCTTTCTTCCCTTGTTTTCCATCTTTGTGAGGCTAAAAGTCTGCCATACTTAGAAACTTCACTACACAGCACAGACTTTCCCAGGATAAGGAGACTGAATTGAGAGTGATGCAGGAAAACACAGACTTACAGAATCAAATGCTTAAGAATTAACGTATTTGTGCATTTGGCTCAAAATAACACAGAACAGCTGAGGTTGGAAAGGACCTCTGAAGCTCATCTTATCTAATGCATCTGTTCAAACAGGTTGAAAATAACAATGTCCTTTACTTTGATATAAATTTTCCCAAATAGTCTGTAACCAAATGCAAAACATACTGACAGGTACATAATGGTTGCAGAAGACTTGGCAGAAAACAACACAATGATGTATATAAGTAGGGTCAAGGCCTCAAGTCCTAATGTAATGCTTCTGGGGGAATAAAGATGAAAACAGTTAAAATTCCCATGTATGACAAACATATTCTCAGTTTCTGAAACTATAGGTGCTTAGATACAGTGGCTGGAGGCATATCTGCGCTTAGAGTACAGAGAAGGGAGGAAAATGGAGTGGGAAAAGTGCCATAGTTTAGCCTTCAACCTTTCTTTAATCTATCGCTCTTTAAAAGGTTTGTATATGTATTTGTGTCATTGTTTAAGCCCAGCTGGGAACCAGGAATCACAGGTCCACTCACTCACACCTCCCTCCACCCCAACCCATGTTGGGAGGTGGAAGAGAAAAGATAACAAAAAGCCTCATGGAAATCCTCAAGGACAAGGAGGGCTGACTCACCAGTTACAGTACTAGGCAAATCAGAAAAGGCTATTTGACTTGGTGAAGAAAATAAAATCAATTTAATCTGCCATCAACCAAAAGCAGAACAAAAAGAAAACAAACCAGTTTGGATGATGAAAAAATATAACCAGCACTTTAAGACCTCATTTCCGCTCTCCTCTTCCCAGGTTCAGCTCTCTGCTCTCAATGTCCACTTACAACCCTTCAGTAGTTTAAAAGGGCAGGGAATGGAGGTTGTGGTCAGTCCTTCACAGACAGTCTCTGCCTCTCCTTCCTCCTCAGATGAGGAAGACTCCTTATATTCTTCCCCTTTTCTAACATGAAGTGTCTCTCATGGGATACAGGCCCTAACAAACCTCTCTGGAGTAAGTCATTCCCAAGGGCTGCAGCTCCTCACAAACTCCTTCAGCATGGGTCTCCATAGCAGCAGAACTCCAGCCATATCCTTCACTAATGCCACCTCTCCTGCAGAGTCACAGCCTCTCCAGGCACAGCTGTCCCTATCTTGGGGTCTTTCACAAGCTACAGGCGAATCTCACCTTCACTATTTCCCTTCATAGGTTGCAGGGACACAGCTGATGTCTCACCACGAGATTCAGGCAGTTCTGTGCTCTAGCACTGCACCTCTTCTCTTCCTGCACTGAAAAGACCCTGCATAGGGTCTTCATGGTTGCTTCTCTATCATACCATTCCTTCCACCTCCCACTGCAGATTTCCCCTCTTTAATTATTGATGTAAGAGGCACCAGATTGGCTCAGCCTTGGCTAGATGTGGATCCAGCTTAAAAACAAAGCTTTGAACAACTTCTTACAGGGGCCACTACTACAGCCCCTTTCCCCTTAGCAAAAAACAATGGCTCCACATAAACGAAACATACTTTTTGTCTAAAGCAGCAGACCTCACAGATTTCTACACATCTGAGCCTCACTTGAGCCTACTGACAATGTTTCCTGCTTAGTGGGTTTCATTTCTCATCATTGTTCCTTTTATCTTGGCTCTGTACTGTGGATGATATTTCATTAACATTTTAATAACTGAGCCTAAATTAATAACATGAATTTCTTGTCTCAGATTATTCTCACATCTTCCTGGTATAGTCCAACAAAATGGTCTCAAGCACTAGGTGTTGAGAATAAGACCAATTCACTCTTTTCCTAAGAACATCAGCGCAAGTTCCATGTCATTAAACCTCAATTAAAATCTCAGTCTTATTAGTAACAGTTGCTTATGATGTCAGCTTGTCTTTGGAAGCAGAATATCACTGCATCTTTCTTTTGAGATATGCACTGCCCAAAACTATTTTTTTTTCAAAAAGAGATGTATTTTCTTGTAGTTTTGTTGTTGCTCCTCTTGTTCAGAATGTGACTCACTTCACAGGGCAGAAGTCTAGTCTTTCAGAAAATATTTTTCTTTAAATGCTGAATTTCTTGCTATCACAGCCTGAGGAACAGTTCTCTTTTCAGTATTTACAAAAGGTAGATAAAGAGTCATTCTCAAGCAGAGGAAAAAACAATAGCAACAACAGCAAGAACAGTGAGCTGTTCAGGTTCATGCTGTCCTGAGCACAGGAACATTGAACTGTTCTGCCAATTTGAGTTATAAAGATGGGTGGATTTATTTTTGCAGACCTCATCATAGATTTTCTATATGTGTCAGACACTGACCATTGCTTCTTACTTTTAAGTGGCATCTTACGATAGCTTTTTGGGCTACCATTTTCATCTCCAGGCCATGTCAAGAATATTTACTTGAACAGTATCAAGAAATGCTCCTGTTTGGTCATTGAACCTTTAGAATGATCATTTTTTGGATTCTCACTTTGGACAACTGGCAAATAAAAACCTGACTTGAATATTGATCATGCAACAAGTTTGTCCTGTGTAAGGTATTTTTGTCATATCTGTCCATTTTGCTTTCTGGATTTACTTTCACTGTTCCGTTCATTGTGTTGATCCCTGATGTATTAGATATGTTTCCTCTGATTCTACATCAAAGCTTTTGCTTGAATATCTGATTGGCTTCACTTTGTTTCACAGTGTCATAAAGATATAGTCCTCGATCATTCAGGAATAGCAGCAGAAGTGAATGGGACATCAGGACCCATTTTTTGGATTCTCCAAGAGATACTGTCTTCTGCTTTCATTCGACTTCTCATTCTCTTTGTTTGAATTGTTATTGGCATTTGGTCTTCATGTCCTAGTGCAGCACATAGAAAGTGAACAGGGATTACAATCAGGGTTGCACTAGATGATCTCTAAAGGTCCTTTCCAACCCCCACCATTCTATGATTCTATGATTCTATGATTCTATGATTCTATGATTCTATGATTCTATGATTCTATGATTCTATGATTCTATGATTCTATGATTCTATGATTCTATGATTCTATGATTCTATTGCAGATCATTGGTTGCTTATTTACATGTTTTAGTGTGGGCTTGTCAGTATTAGAAGAGTAGTTGAGCTTGATGAACTTAAAGGTCTTTTCAGAGCAAAACAATTCTATGATTCTGTTGCACTACCAGAAAGATTTTTGACTCCCACAGACCCTGATTTGAGCCCCTGCTACAAATAAGTCATGAATTTGTGAAGATCAAAAAGCTGCCTGTAAGAAGTGCCTGATAATTACCTTTTTAGAAGCATTCTCTGGACAATCAAATTGTTAGATTTCGTTTCAAATATAGTTTTTCTATTTCAGGTAAATATTTCTCGATACTCCTGAATCACCCTGTGTCAGAATTTGTCCAGAAAACGTGCTCTGTCAGATTGGAGATATTATGTGCTGAAATGCCATATTTTGTATAAAATGCAGAACCAAACCAAGATCCAAAGTTATAGCTCTCACTGCAGAACTTTGCAGTCCAAGCAAAAATTACAGCCAGCATTTCAACATTATGGCCAGAATCCAAGTTTTGCTAACACATTGTGGCAATGCAAATTACTCTTCAGATTCCATTACTTACAGAATTTTTAAGTGGCATTACTGAGAGTTATTAGGTAGAGGTAGGTAAAATGACTCATATTTTGGTAACTTCAAATGGATACGAAATATGTAATATACATAACCTAACAACCTTCAAATTTTTGTGTGAAATAAAGATAAATAAAAAAACTAATCAAAGTTTTTCTCATTGCAAAAAAAAAATGCATTAATATTTGCTGAAGACTAGAAGAAACCTTGTAAAGTAACAAAGTGGTTGCAAAGAAAGCCTCTTCTTTGATCTACACCTTCAAAGTCTTTATTTAAATTTGTGATATTTGTCCTTGTTTGGCAATTTGTGCTCAGATTTGATTGAGCATGGGTGTGGAAAGCAGGAATACCACTTGGGAAATGTAGAAAGAAGGTGTTGGAGAAAAGTACTGGAGGGAGTGCTCTGTCCACTGCTCTGTGTTATCTGATAGAGATCATGAGGATAAATATTGAAGGCAGTAAATGTGGCTTTGTGTAAAAAAATCCTGATCCTTACGACATGCAAGAAATGTCATCAGGATGCAACTCCTGGTGCAATATCAGAAACTGATTCCTAAATTCTCCATCTCTCTCATTTTTCTATTAGTGGTGGTATCAAAGGCACCATGAAAGCCTTAAAATTCAATAGAGAGGAAGATGAAATATAGATATTTTATCACCCTTATAACTATCACCTGAGATTTCATTCTACTGAGAGCACAGAGAAATGATTATACAGTCTTCTTACCATTATCAAAGTTACCTCTATGGGAAAGAATATTATTTTTTTCTATTTTGAATGTAAAACCTTTTTGCATCACAAAACCTGTTACTGATTCATCTAGGTAAGAAACTAACATGTTTCCTACCCTAGTTTCTTCTTGGGTGTTCATTTGATGATATTTAGTCATTAAATCCCATTGTGTTTTAATCCCAGCAAGCAACAAAGCACCACACAGCCATTCGACAACTACCATCCCACACCTTCACCTTCCATAGGATAGTGGGTGACTCAGTGAGACAAAAGGAGAAAAGATCACCAAGGGCTTTGTGGTTCAAGACAAGGGCAGGGAGGGCAATTATGGTTCTGGGCAAAAAAGACTTGACTAGTTGACTTAGGGAAGCAAGCAAGAACAATTTAATCTACCACCAACTAGGAACAGAACAGGCAAAAAGCATAGTTCCCTCAGCTTAAATATCATTGAAACCTCAAGCACAAAGGCAAATGCCTTTGATAGAAAGTTGTATAAACTTTGGCACAAACTCAAGAAGATAAAACCAAAATATTGCATCCAACATTGCAATGCAGAGGGAAGAAAAAAAATAGGGGGGAAAAAAAAAGCAATTACCAGAAATGATTGTGTGTTCAGGACCACTTACTTCATTGGAAAGTAAAATGGGCCATATCCAGCTCACCAAGCGTGTGGAATATATATCAAACATTATAGTCTGACATCTTCCATTGTCCTGGTTGATGAGAGCATGTGTTTGAACAGAAAGGTCATGCCCAGTCATGTGTTCAAAGTGTTTAGCTGGTAATGCAAAGTCAACACTTTTTTTCCCTCCTCTTCCTTCTTTCTTTGTTTAGGTTGTAGGACACTGATGCGATAGTGAGGATCAGGATATTGCTTTGATTTAAAATCCTCAGCTGCAGAATCCTAAGTTTTGTTTTGTTACTGCTTCACAGTAAAACTTTATCTTGCAATGTCTAATCTTACAGAATTCCTTTATTAGAAGTGTCGTCAGTAGTAATTTTGCTGATGTAATTCCAGACCTAATAAAAATCTATGATAAGGGGCAGTAGTTATTTTTGTACTTCATATATACCTACATCTCCTTTTTTGAAGCATCCATACCTACTTCTACTTGTGTTACTTATGCAAACAGAAGTTGAAAAGCAAGGATGATGGAGGTAAATAATGCTTCCTTCAAATGATGGTAGATGAGAAGTCAGAGAAACATTTTTCCCTCCTAAATATTTCTGTTCTTTCTCAATATACAGGAAACCTGAGAACTACCAGTAATACAGCCCTTGTAGCAGTACAGCTTTCTTCCCCAGAAGGCAAAATTGTGAGATTTGACATTTGAGACACTGTCATCAAATTGAGAGACCATTTGATTTGTTACGGTGCAGAAATGTCATTTTCTTCAATAACAAGTGCTAGATCCAATAAATTATTATGAACTTAAGCAATTCCAGTTCTGTCACTGATGCTTGAATAATCTATGTCCTTATCCCCCTTCTGTGCTTTGACCATCTTATCTTTGCAGAAGGTGCATCTAATCTGCCCTATATTATGTATTTGTACAATACTTAGTATAATGAACTTCTTATGACTTCTAGAATCACAAGCCCATCTAAAATTTGAATGATAACAACTCTGTTTCTAGATGTTGCAGCTCATGGTATAGTGGTGCAGAACGGAGGAGGAGATTTGGCCTTGGTGGCTGCGATCAGAGTACAAATTAAAATTCAAATCTTAAGGTAAAGTGTTCATTTCATCCATTTATTGAGATGTCTTTGCATGGCAAAGTCATTAAGAAACATATCACTCTCAGACCTGTTTAGGTAATAAAATCTTCTTTTTCTTTCAATTACCATCTGTCACCTAAACACTTTCCCTAGAAAAACAGGGAAATTAATTCCGTGTATTCAGTTGCTAGTTTTCTAAATACTTGAAAAATTCAACTGTTGTGGAAGAACTAAAATCCTGTCCAAGGCCTTAGTAAAAAGAAAAAAAAAAACACTTCCTTAGTGTCAGACACTGATGACTCTTCTTTTTTGTAGTTTGCTTTTAGTTTTCAGAAATAAGAGGTATAATGCAGATATGCACTACAGACACATAAACCATTGACTTAGTTGTTTCAACTATAAGACACCTCAAAGATAAGATTAGATATTTTGTTGAATTATTTGAATGGTGTACCTAGTTATCTGTGTTAAGATGAATAGTGAAAGGCTTGACTATTCTTAGGTGTTCCTGAATAGCGATTTTTGGCCTATAAGCCCCCTTTTTTATGTCTTTTTCTGCAGGAAGTGCTCTCATAACCATACACTGTCATATAATGGAGATTATATCATATATGTAATATAATGGAGATTATATGACTATATAATGGAGAGAAAATGTTAGTTAGGTGAAGTCTGGGGAGCTCAGATCTGATCCCTGTGCAGTTGTGTGAGCTTCCTTTGGTTTTAGTGTAGACCACAGATCTTTCCACTAAGTGAAGAATTTATCAATATCATCTCAATTTACTTTTGTGGAAAATGTGGTTTGCATCTGTCTCAGAGCCTTTGGCAGAAACAGTAAAGCTGATCATGCTGCTTTCACCTGTCCATTTATCCAGCATAATCTATTAAAATTTTTCCTACTGTGAACCAGCAAGTGACTTCCCTCATTTCTCAGTTTTATGCCACTTGTGGTCCTGTATGTTGTTTCTTTCTCAATGCTACTGAGCTGTTGCAGAATGCCATAACAGAAAGAGTCATATTTGGAAGCCTCTGACCAGTGCTAAGCCACACATAGTCTCCTTAGGAAGATACAGGGTACACATTTTTTTTCTTAAAGAGAGATAGTTTGAAAATATTCTTGGCAGAGTTTTTGTTAACACAGAATCTCTCATAATCCCAAGCAACTGAGTAATAAGTGTGCTCAGATCAAAATATCCGATGTTAACTTCAAGTCTTTGTAACTAATAAGTATATAAGAAACAAACTACAAAAATGAATTATCTCATTAATATTTACATGTACATAAACAGTGGAGGCATCCCTTTTTTTTTTTTTTTTTTGTATTTTATCTAGTGATAGGACAAGGGGTAATGGAATGAAGCTGGAACACAAAAAGATCCATTTAAGCAAAAGAAAGAACTATTTAATGTGAGGGGGACAAAGCACTGGAACAAGCTGTCCAGGGAGGGTGTGGAGTCTCATTCTTTCGAAGTCTTGAAAACCCATTTGGACAGATTCCTGTGAGACCTGATCTAGGTGAACCTGCTTCTGCAGGGGGCTGGACTGGATGATCTCTAAAGGTCACTTCCAACTCCTACTATTCTATGATCCTATGATTCTATATATATTTAATAATAACAATAATACTACTACATAATAATAATACATAATACCATATATATAAAACATTCAGCATCTTCTCAAATTCCATTACTATCTCTTATTTTATTTTGGAAGCAAAAAGGACCATCTGCTCAGACAGAAATCAATACAGGATATATTTACTAGGCACAAATTGATCCAAAATGGCTTCTCAAATACAGACAAAAATCTTTCATAAATTTTCCATCAGTAAATGCCACTAAAATCCCATCAACTTTCATGCAGGATTTATATCCAAAGGAAGTACTTAATATCACAAATTTGTTTGTAAGTGTAAAAATAATAAATGGAAATACATTTTCATTATGGTAAAAGTAGGAAAAAAAGAAAAGGTGAAGATGTTTGAAGAAGCTAGATTACTGGCCCTAATATCTTTTCTGTGTTTCCTTTGATATGTTCAAACTTTTATTGGCAAAGCTGAATATTAAGAAAGATCCAATTAGCAATGTAATATTTGAATATTACACTGAGAATGTACAGAAAAGGCAATTTAACAAGCCTGTACTTGTCAACAGAAAGATGAATGTTTGTCCACTTCTGCAGAAACTCATGTGTCTGCAGTTAGTAGTTTTATATCGCCTTTGATCAGGTCAAAGGCTGGGTGAGAGGACTCATGAATGACACAGGATATGGTAGATTTTCAAGCTCATCCCTGGAAACCATAGCCCTCATTAAAATGAAAGAATATGTTTCTGTCAGGCAAAGATAAGATTGTTTTTAGTTTTTATTGTTATACAAATACTTCATTTAAAATAAAGGAAGCAAAAGGAAGAATTTAAATCCTTGGTTTCTATGTATGCCAATTATGGTCCTTGTTCGGTTACTCATTTGTCTTGAATCAATATTTTCTTATTCAATTCAGTCATTAAATTCTGTGAGATTACATAGCAATGCACTTCTCTGTCTGAGTAAGGGTGATGTATTTTGTCCAGTGGACTAATTTGCAGAATAGCATACTGATTTTAGAAAAAGGTTGCAAGATTTATGACATAGATTATTGAAGGATTGAGGACGAAAAACTCAGTGTAAGCAGAGCTATTATCTGAACTTTTATACATGGACACGCAGACAACTTAGGAGGTGTGTAAAAATGGCAACAGCTTTATGTGTACCTGCAGCCTAGAGTCTAAGACAGTAACTAAATCAAATCACATACTAAAGTAAATTTTCACTTGATTAATTGTTCTCATCTAGGGTCCTTAAAGACTCTTGAATGCCTGCTGATGAACAAATCTCTGCATGAACATCATCTGTGTGAGTGTAGAATATTGGTTATACTGAATTCTTGACATGAGCCTCAGAACCAAGATGATACACAAATTAGACAAGGAATTAAAATAGGAATTTGAGCTTTGCAGGAACACTTTTCCATATCTGTGAGTCAAACTGTTCTTCATAGGACTTCTACTAGAAGCTATATCTGTCACTCGTAGTGAGGTACACTCTCGATTAAGGTGCTCATTTTACCATGTATTTCATATATTTTCCTGTGGACATAACTAATGCTTCAGATAGTTGACATTATAACAACAGAATCTTATATGTCTGGTGTGAAAGGAGCTACTCTTTCAGCATAGTGGACTGCCAGGTGTTCATTGGAAATTTTTCCCCTGTCTTTGGTCAATGATGAGTAAATACAGTGCCTGGAAATACTGCTGTTAGGTACAGTGTTCAAGCTGTCTTTTTTTTCACATAATGACATAAGACCATGGAAGGCAAATCAGGGAAAAAAAAAAGAGCTCATGCTATGCATTATGAATTATGAATTCAGATGATGTGAAGTTATAGATAAAAGAATGCCAGCTGATGTTATAGTCAACAGACAGAAATATATTCCTGTAGATGATTCAGTCATCCTATGTAAGTTACATAAAAATATTTTCTGAAAGTGCCTGTTTCTGTTTAATGACCAAACAGGAAGACTGGAGAAGCAAGTCACTGAGGTGAATCCTACATTACTGCAGTTTCCCAGTAATTTAGCATCTCTTGGAGTGATTAGAAAAGTGAATGAACAAGGATAAGATTATTTGATTCCTCCATCTGGAAAGGAAAGGAAAGGAAAGGAAAGGAAAGGAAAGGAAAGGAAAGGAAAGGAAAGGAAAGGAAAGGAAAGGAAAGGAAAGGAAAGGAAAGGAAAGGAAAGGAAAGGAAAGGAAAGGAAAGATAAATGGGAGTAGAACAAATTAATATTTTTATTTGGTCAAGAAGTAGAATCTGATTTCCCTCAGAACTCACTGGGCCATTATTGATTCATTTACTGTGTGAGCTTATGCTGGGTGAAATTTCCAATAGCATAACATGCTTTTTGGTGGCTTAACCCCTATTTTCAGTAAAGCACAAAACTGATAGTATAAATAGAGAAAGGAAACTACCATCTGTTTCCTTGCTGTAAATAGTCCCTGTTGTGGATGGCAATGTTTCATAATAAAGTCAAATGTTTTTTGAGAGGAAAAAGAGAAAGGAGTGGGGGGGAGAAAAGAGAGAAAAGAAGCCTTCAAGCAAGTAACCTCCCTTGACAGAGAAAGAATAGTTTGACAGAAAGAAGAAGAAGAAAAAGACACTATCTTTTTCTTAGTCAGTTTCCTTACTTATATCTCATTTTTAAAAGATTATTTTAATTACCTACCTTATTTAATCTAAGATATATTAATACAGGAAGATTTATTTATCACACATACTGTCCATTCATCTAGTCTAAATTTTTCCCTCTCTATGCTATCTTCCAAAGGATGCAGAGTAAATCAGTTCTGTGTAATAGGATCTAATAAAATACTGTATATGAGAATACTGTGAACAGATTATTTTTCAATTAAATTATCTTTCCATTAGAAGAATATCTGTTGAATATTTTTCACCTTGGCTTTAACGTGCTCCATTTATTTATTTAATGAAGATACAGATGACAATGCATTCATTCTAAATTTTAGTTTTCATAATGCAGTGGCCTTTTCAGACCTCAGCAAAACTCATCATTTCCTGTGCTGAGGGCTGTACAAACATACAAAAAAGGAGATTGCTCTTGCTCTGATTAATTTATTATCAACCAGACGTAGGATACACCTACATGGGCTCTTGCCCTCTGAGCATACATGAGCTTGTTCTATTTGCATCCAAAGTAGATGGAAATTCTCTTTACCTGTGCTCCACATTAACTAGAAGCTTCATGAGTACAAATAACACAGTGTTTTAGTCCAAGCTACTGAGTGCTGATGAAAGATGTTGTATCTTGTTCTTCTGGTTTCCTACAACATCTGCTCAGGAATATAGATAAAGTGAGCTCTAGTCTTTCTGAAATATCATAAAAGCATAGGATCATAGAATGGTTTGGGTTGGAAATGATCATAAAGATTGTCTAATTCCAAATAAGTCTAACCTTTTCCAGTTTGAATCCATTATCCTCTTTCTTATATGTGCTTTTAAACAATCCCTCTCCCTCTGTCCTGTCTTCTCCAGGCTGAACATCTCCACAGGTCCACGTGCTTCTTAAGTTGGTGACCCATAGCTGGACGCAGCACTGCAGGTGGAGTCTGAGAAGAGAAGAGCAGAGGGGAAGAATCCTCTCGCTCAACCTGCTGCCTATGCTGCTTTGGATGCAGCCCAGGATATGGTTGGCTTTCTGGCTTTTCTGCACATGTGCATAATTGGCTCATATTCAAATTCTCATTTATCAATACCTCTAAGTCATTGTCTGCTGGACTATACACAATCCAATCATCTCCCAGCCTGTCTTTGTGTTTGTGATAGCCCCAATCTATTATATAGATATCTCTGAAGAATGGAAAATGGCAATATGGAAGAGAGCAGTATGATTTTTGGAGATGTCTGGATGAGCAAGACAAAGGACAGGAGTAGTAATTTCTTGGGGAAGAGCTGAGTAACTGCATTTTCATGTTCACTGGCCATTCTAAGACAGAATCAGTATGCCTGTGTCTACCAGACTTAATCATGACTGAGAGTCTAATTCTTGGAGTGATCATTTAACTGTCCAATAATTAGCTTTATTAACTCAGCTGCTCATTTATGTTCTCTCTAGAGTAAATGGAAAGAAGCAGACAGTCTCAGACAAGTTACCTGCCCAGTCATCTCTGCCACTTAAATTATGATGGACCGAATAATCTATAGGCTTTGCTTTTTTCTCTCTCCACTGACTACTGAAAAAATAGACTGGACTTCTTATTCTTAGGTGACAGAACTGTTTCCCCTTGATTTTGAAATGTTTGATGTTTCCTTGAAATCGCTAAGTCTCTGTTCTGATCTGCAACTCATCAGTCCGCTAGTACAGTACATTGTTCTTATCCTTCAATAATCTTACTTTCTGGGGTTTTTTCCCCCTATTTCTGCTGCTCTGCTCTGTAGGTTCTCAGTCACCAACACTAATCATAAGGAAAAAAAAAACCAACCTAAACTAAAAATAAAGAGCAAAACCAAATAAGAATGTTGAGAAAAATAAAAGTGATTACAAAGCCATTTCATACTCACCCTCAATCCAGACTGAAATTATCCTATTCACTGAGGCACAGGTGGTGATTTTCCTAACTTGATTTGGTCATTAAAAATCCTCTAGCTGCTTCAATACTTTCTCCCTGAGGCCTCTACCAGCACTCTCTTCTCCAGTGATTAGAATACAGCCGATTGGCCTTCTGAACTTATTACAACCGTCTTTTTAATGATCTCATAATGACTGCAAATCTGAGCCCAGCAACCTGACAGATAATGATGTCAATTATGCAAAACTGAAATGATGGATTTGAATCTAATATACTGTATTTGAAACTCTGTGTGCGTGTGTGTGTGTGTTTGTGTGTGCTTATTTATAGTTTCACTGACTGTCCTATTGCAAAATATCAGTACAAGTTAACAAAGAGAAGGTTGGGGAATGTACAAAAAAATGCCAGTTACAGGGCTCTTGATAAATTTTAGAAAGAGGGTTAATTCTTCTTCCTTTCCTTCTTCCCTAAAAAGCTTCTGGAGTTTTTTTCACTTATGCTATACCAATGAGATTTTACAACTTTAGACCATTTTTGTTTTATGATGCAATTCCTATGGGAAATTCTGAGGCTTGTATGCATGTCAACAGTCAGTGTCGATGAACTTGCCTTCAATGACCACTCCTTACTAAAATCACTCCGTAATAATTTAACTATGAAGACTTAAAAACAAATTATTCCTATTCTATTGTCCTTTTTTTTTAAGGTGGAAAGTTCAAAGTTCCTCCTGTTAGTGAACAGCAACCTCAGCTCTGTGGCAAGTTGCTTTATCATCAGGTATAGATTAAAATATGAACATGCTTTTAAGACAAAGCTAAGAGACATTTAGCTTTCAGCCTTGAATAAACCAAAAACTGTTCAGCTTTCTTGGAGAGATCCTGCTCACGACAGTGGTGCTTATATTGCGTGCCATAGTGAAGTACAGTTTAAGTTAGGACATCACATCATACAACCTATGACAAATGTGCAATCCAGTGTCCCAGCCCACTTTTCTCTTTATCAAACTACATTATCTTAGTCCCAGTTATTCCTACCTTCCTATATTCTCCAGGCATTAGTAGCCTCCTAGGCCTTAATTCTTGCAGTATTTAGACAACTACCAATGAGTTGTTCTTTCTAGACCTCAAAGGTTATGTTCCACCATTCTGAAATTCCATATATTGTTAGAGAGTAGGAATCTATCCTAGAGTAACTAAAAAATTTGTAGGTTCAGGACATTTTGTGTGATTGCTTAGTGTGAGAAAATGAAGCCTGAGCATTGCACAAAGAAAACTGCTATCTTAGAGATGTAAAAAGCCAGTGTTATGGAAAGGGAAAATAATGTGATGGGAATAATGGCATTAGAGAAGAAGGAAGGCACTTTGGAATAGTGTTTCAGTATAAGGTTGGACCTAGGAAATGTAGAAATTACATCTGTTTATTCCTAAATGAGTATGACCAGGGGGAAACAATCTCTCAAACTGACATGCTACATTGCCCTTTCTAAAAAGCACTGATGACGCTGTAGTCAGCTCCAGGAGTGGGAATAAAAAGCACCTGTAATCAATGCAAATAGATGTATAATATTCAACAGGTCTGATCCAGAACATAATGCAATTGACAGAAGAACTCCTATTGATTTCTGTAACGTTAGACCAAACCTCAGGTGGCAGAGATATATTCTAAACGATGATTCAAACTTTTTACTACTTCTCATAATATGTAAAAATAAATATAAGGATTTTTCAAAATCAGATACTTTTCACAGGACTGTAGGATCCAATAATTTGTAGTGAATCATAAGTGCTCTTTATATAATGTATTAGAGCACATGTTTGCAGATGAATATTTAAATAGTATTAATTATAGTAGTATAGGAAAGTGATTTGCAATGATCTTGGTATTTTCTGGTAGAGAGAGATGGTGAGAAATCCTACGCAGAGGTAAACTCAGAAATCAGAGCTGAAAAAAAAAGTTATTGAACCATTCTACTGCAATATCATCTCACCATAAATGTCAGATTTTTCTTTACAGTGGTGATACTGTGTCATCCAGGTTTTAGCACAAAGGGTGACACACCACTCTGATAGATACTACCTGCTCAGAGAGAAGTGTCTCTTTTTCTATAGCTGATCACATTTCTCCTCCATGCCAGTCCCACCTTGTGACGATGAACAGAACGTCAAAGTTGGGTGATTTTTTAGCAAGATTAGCACAAAATCAAAACCTTAAAAGCCAAAGGGAAACAAAAAAAAAAAATGAAACGAGATAGGAGAGATTCAGGATGTGAATCTGGTCTTGAAGTGGTATTTTAATGCTTGTTTTACTGGATGGCTGCAGCCAGACCACCAGTCATATATCTCTATTGTAAAATGTATATCTCTATGGTATTTAGTAAAATGGATATTTGACATTTCTCCTTCTCTGTATCTTTCCTAGAGATTGGTGTGTGTTGTAAATCTTCAGACAATTTCACCGAACTCATAGGTTCATATGTTGCCCACAAGTTGTAGATTAATACAGTATGAAATGTAATTCATCCTTTTACTACATAGGTTGTATATAGATGAAAGTAATAATAAGGTATTTTTATATAAAATTATTTTGCTTACTATTAGATCTCTTTAGACTAAGAGTATTGTTATTCCTTACTACATCTCTGTATTTACCTCATGTTCCATACAGTGATACCTCCACCAAGATCTGGATATTTGCAGAATGTTCCTGGATCAGGAAAGAGAATTTACCACTTATTGAAGCTAGAAGAGAGACAGATGACAGTAGCTGAAGAAGTTATTTTCAAGGAGGAATAGTCCTAGGGGAATTAATGGAATGAGAAGCTGTAGATTTTGTATATAGCTTCTTTTGTTAGTCTTTTTTTTTTTAAAATCCAAAACCATATTTTTGTACTTGCAGCCCAACAGAGTGCTACCACATGCTTTGTGCTCTTGTAGCACGTGTTTATGTCTAATTTGCTCTTCACTACCACTTCCTAGTGTTTAACCCCAGTAAGCATACTGATTCAGGAGATACTTCCTTGAGCTACAGAGCTTTGGATTTTATAACATCTTTAATTTCTGAGACAATATTTTGTGGAGTGATCACACATTAAAACTCTTTGTTTCCAACTCTCCAGTGCAATTATGAGATGTGGTATATGCAACAAGTGTTGTAGCACTCCAAAAGCAAAGATATTTGATTTTCTTCATGCATTTAGTAGATTATTTGATGTTAACTCTTATTATCGATTGGTATATTAATAGTAGAATTGACATTGAAGGAAATAAGTGCAACCAAAGATACATCTGTAATACCAATGCTTTTTTTTTCCTCTGCATGCAGGTACATATAGTGTGATGGACAGGAAAATTACTCTTTCTGTCCAGAGAAAAAGCTATATAACAATAGTTATTAAAGAGCAACAGGGGAAATAGATATCACATGCTGCATGTGTCTGACATTCTCATATTGTTGGGAAAGAAAAGCAAAACCTTAGGTACTAGGTGTAACTAATGCTGCAGTTCAGCTGCTGTGCCCACTTCACTTAATATTTTAGTTCCAGCTGTAATAGCTTTTTTTTCTTTTGAAAATTACAAAAAGTTATTAGTTTTTCTATAAGCCATAAATTCTGTCAAGTTTAGAAGCAGGCTTGTATGTCTCTGAGAATATGACTAACCCAGACATGGGTTTTCTCACTGCTAAAACGATAGTTTATTATTATTTACTGTTCTCTATATGTCAAATAGTACAAGTCCAGGACTTTTAAAGTAAAAGCCTACAGTGTCTGGCACTTCAGAAATTCATGTCACTCGAAACTCAACACTGAAAAGCTTGCAATGCAAAGATAAAACATAACACAGCAGGTAAGTAAGATAGACAGATGGTGGGAACACAGGGTACCAAGAGGACAATCATTACTGGTATTATAAGCAGCAGTCATGACCCACCACACAGCTACCTGCTGTCCAGAGTTTCAGAGATAACCTGACAGAGATCAGAAGAAGAAAGGGAGTGAGCTGACTAGAAGTATGACAAAAAGACATCAGTGGGAATTTTGGCTTGTTATATCTCCTGGCTTGGCAAAGCCCTTGGGACGGAGGTAAGCAGGACTGTCCATTTACCTGTAACCAGCAGTAGCCACATCCATGAAACTTGATGAGGCACAATACGCTACAGTTACATCACCTCATGGTCTTTCTTATCCCCCCCACCCATGAAAAATTCAGATCTGTATCTGTGTAAAAAAAAATCACCTGAAAGCTCATAGATCTCAATGTACTTTAGGTCATGCTTGTTTGTACAGCTTCTTATACAGTGTCACTGTAGCCCTATTCTTGTCTGAGCAATTTCAGTGGCACTCCAGCACTCAGTTCATCATGCAGTGATTCAGCTTGACCTTTGAGACTTGGAGAACGTGTGTGAGACTTAGAACAAATTCTGGCCAAGAGCATCTCCTTCTATTTGTCAGTGATGACAATGAATTTGCTTCCCATGTGCTTGCCAGAAGCTAATTATTTCCTCCCTCTTCTAGTCCACAGTGAGTAATGACAGCTGAAGCCACAAATAACAGCAGTTTATTAATGTGAAAGGGAAGCTGATGACTGCAACGAGTTCTTGTATGACTTTGCCTAGCAGGATGGTAACTTTTTGAAACAAGTTGCCCTCTAAGGGCTGGTCTTCTTGGCAATTAATTACTTATTGTTGCAACTGATGTGAAAAAATGAATTAAAACACAACATAAAAACTCTGGTGGTCCTGCTCTGGCAGAGGGGTTTGACTAGATGATCTTTTGAGGTCCCTTCAATCCTTAAGATAATCTGTGATTCTGTGTCTTGTCATGCAGATCCCTCACACAGTCTAATGTTACCAAGGAAATTGTCACTTACAAAAACTTCCTGTTAAGGAAATGTGTTTGCAGTACAGAACAACTATTTGGGAAACATATTTTCAGAAGCATGAAAAAAAATTAAAAGACCTAGACAATCTGATCCTTCCATCACCCTTTTTAAAGTCCAAACCCCAGGTAGTCTTTTTTTCTGAAGGACAAGTGTCTTATTTCCCATCTAAAGTACTGGGGTGGGGGGGAGGTCACTATTTCATAGAATCATAGAATGGTAGGGTTGGAAGGGACCGCCAGAGATCATCAAGTTCAATGCCCCCGCAGCCCTGCAGCAGCAGGTTCACCTATAACAGTTGGATTAGAAATGTGTCCAGGCAGGTCTTGAAGACCTCCAAGGAAGGAGACTCCACAACCCCTCTGGGCAGCCTGTGCCAGTGCTCTGTCCCCCTCACAATCAAATAGCTTTTTCTCAGATTTAAAAGGAACTTTTTGTGTTCCATCTTCATCCTATTACCCCTTGTGCTGTTGTTAGTGACTATAGAAAAAGTGATGCTCCAACCTCCTGACAATCACGATTCAGACATTTGTAAATGTTAATAAGATCTCCCCTTCAGTCTCCTCTTCTCCAGCCTAAACAGCCACAGTTCCCGCAGCCTTGCCTCGTATGAAAGATGCTCCAGTCCACTGATCTTCTTGGTGGTCCTGAACTGGACTCTCTCTGCCTAATTCTCAAGCCGGTCGAGATCCTGCTGAATGGCAGCACAGCCTCTGGGCAATCAGACAGTACACCCAGTTTGGTGTCATCAGGGAACTTGCTGAGCGTACCCTCTGTCCCCTCCTCCAGGTTGTTGATGAAATTGCCCCAAAACTGACACCTGTGGAACTCCAGTGTTGACAGGCCTCCAACTCAATTCTATGCCACTGCTCACCACCCTCTGGGCTCTGTCATTCAGCCTGTTCTCGTTTCCACACAGGCAGAGCTCAATGTGCTCTAACTGCTCTCTCACCTGAAGAGCAAATCTAGTCACTCGCCTCATTTGCCTGTCTTCCCTAATCAGCACAGCGTCGTACCTGGCTTTCCTCCAGCCACATGGGCATGCCCAGCATGTTTGTGTAACAGCTTTGAGATCATGGNCCTTCTGCTTCTCACCTTGGTGTGCAGCTGAGGAGCACTCATCATTGCATTTCCATCCCTAACCTGTTTCTCTGTTAGGTGGGATGGAACACACTTTGTCATTTTGTACCCTACCCCAGCAAGTCCTTCAGTTTCAAGCGTCTGAATCAAGTTTGCCAGCCTATTCCCAAAGATATCAGTGCCCTTGTGAGACAGGGGTATTCCAATCTGCCCTATCAAATGACAGTCATCAAAGGTCCTGTTCTCATAGAAAGCCCAACCTTCCTATTGGCACTACCCTCTAAGCCAGGAGTGAACTCGTGTGATTTTCCTCTTACCAACTGGCCCCCTTTCCTGTGGTGTGCAGGATGGAAGAGAAGATCACTTGTCCTCCCCCTTTTTTTCACTTGTTCTTGGTTTGGTAATGTTGTGTCTCATCACATTGTTCATACCTACATGAGAGAGGAGTAGGAGACAGTAGCTCATATTCCTGATGAGAGGGTGCCCTCTCTCAGCCACGTCTGGGTTTTTGGCCTCTGGCAGGCAACGTCTGTCCCCTCTCCTTGTCCCACCTACAGACGGGTGTCTCAGTGCCTCTTCACAGCGGGTACCACACAAGGGGAATCTCTCGCTTTTTACAGTGCCCGCTGCCTGTTGCCAGTGCAATAGGTGGTGGTAGATTGGTTGTTGAGATTTCCCCACCCAGACCTTGTTCATTCATGACCACCATTATTAGAGCTACAAACGTATATTTTATTGGAACACTGGAGGGAGGGTCGTGAAGCAAAGAGGGTGGTGGAGAGGGTGGTGTACTGGAGAGTCACGAAGTGCAGAGGGTCACGAAGCCAAGGAAATCCTGAAGTGGAGAGGGTCCTGAACCAGTGAGTCGTGAACTGGAGAGTCCTGGAGAGAGTCGTGGAGTGTCCTGAAGTGGAGAGAATCTTGAAGTGGAGAGGGTTGTGGAGACGGTCATGAAGTGAAGAACATCATGGAGTTGAGAGTGTAATGGGAAAGGTCCTGTTTGTTAATCAAATCATAAAAGACAGGTTGAGTAAGGGACCACTAAGATCATTGTAAAAGCTAAGCCTTGCAAAAGTACACCAGAGGACACTGCTTTTCAGCTCTTTTGGAGTATTAACCCAAGAGTGGGCTGGGAGAAAGAAACCGGTGCCAAAATGATTGGCAGTCATGGATGGCCCCCCTGTTTACAAGCAATTGTGACAGTTGCTCTTTTGGTGGAAGAGGCTAATAAAATTACCTTTGAAGGGGAGTTAAAGGTATTCTCCCCCCATAATATTTATTAATGGGAGGGTGGTACTTCCAAAGGGTGTGGCATGGAAAATAATGAAGGAATTTCACCGGAAAACTTATTGGAGAGTACAGACTCTTGTGTATTAATTTGCCACTAAATCTATGTGTATAGGAGTTTATAATATAGCAAAAAAGAATCTTGGGGAATTATATTATTTGAAAAAAAGTAAAGAAACAACAGCTAAGGGAAAGAGT